>PYHX02000495.1:29080652-29104772 GCA_004302925.2 Cochliomyia hominivorax
TAAATCGTAACCAATTTCAATAGCCATCGACCTTGGATCAAAATAATGCAACATGCTATATTTAAATTCATTTCACACTTGTAATTTGCGAACAAGCTTAACATAGATTGTTAGCCAGCCGGGCGATCAGACGTACGGACATGGTTAAATCGATTCAAAAAGTGATTCTCGATTCTCTAATGGTTTACTTAAAAGTGGTGGTAGCACTATTTACAAACATCTGGACAAACGGATAATACTTCACCATCAATGGTGGTATAGCGAATAAAAAAAATGTACAAAATTTGGAAAGATAGAAAATATTGTAGAATTTTAACAAGTATGAAAGACAACAAAAACAAGTGGAAGTAAATTAAATTATTGATAAGACCTGCAAAATTCTTCGATATGATTCGATTTTAAATTAAACAAGATGATTCATATTTATTGATTTAAAGAAATTCTAATATTATTTGTTTCGGAAAAAAATATAAACTTAATATCTTTTACCCGGTGCGTTTGCTGCAACAAAAATTCTCCTCAGTCATAAATCTGAATGAAATTTACCAAATCTCGACGGGTAATAAAAAGTGATTGAAACAAATTTGAACATTTTCGCTGATAGTTGTACTTTAAATATTAAATCAATATAATTGCTTGAATGGAGGCTATTTCTCCCCCTGATCCTATCCGTTCAGTAAACAGATCCTAGAGAAAGTGATTGAGACTAATTTCAGAGTTTTAGTTTGTGTAATTCGTTTTTTAATTGATAATCAAAATTTGCTTTGTATGATGGATACGCCTTTCGCTGGCCCTATCGGAATTTTCATAGCCCATATTGGCATAACCGTCTTTAAAGTCCATACGTTACATACACACATCCTATGTTACATACATATATAGATTTAGGTATTTTGTAATGAATTGCATTTTATTCTTGTTATCTATTGTATTTGTTACAGTTTTATTTCTTGTTTTGTTTATATTTACTATTTTAATTATTTTATTTAGTTATTGTTTTTAAGTTTTTTTCTAATCTTCTAGATTTATTGCAAACGTTTTAATTGAATTTTTTTTCTGTTTTTATTTTTATTTATTTATAATTTTTTCACTCATTTATTTCTGTTTCTTTTTAAATTTTATTTATTGATTATTTTTTTAAGTTTATAAATGAATAATTACAATAATAAATATATTGAACTTATTTTTTTATAAAATAATTTATACAGCATTTTTGTTGTTGGGGTTTTTTTTCAATAAATATTATCTATAAGTTAATGATTTCAAAATTAAATTGCAAATTTTAATTTATTGTGGTTTTGTCCACTTGTGGTTTATTTTTGCAAAAATAAATATTTAAGGAATATGTTTTATAAATAATTGAGTGTAATATTTTATATGTTTATGGGTAAAAAAATGGAAAGTCAAGAAGGCAATTATATTAATTGAAGGAATTTTGTATAATATTTAATACTAAATGACTAAAATAAATTTACATTTAATTGTTAAAAAAAAGTACAGTTGATTTTATTACTTTTTCTTTGTTTCAACATTTATTGTATATTATTTATTGTATTGTATTTACTATTTTACGCGATTTGGAAATATGAAATTAACGTTTATCTTTACGTTGATTTTTACGTTGCTGCTGTCTATTTTTTGAGGGAGATGTTGTAGACTTTTCTGTTTTTGGTTCTACAAATTAATAATAAAATTTATTAAATGTTAAAATTACATTAAATTATTTTTATAAATACCTTCTTCTTTTCCTTTTCTTTTTGTTCTTTAACAGCTTCAAATTGTTCCAAAGTTTTATCTAAATCATCTTCATCCATTTTTTCCACTTCCGGACTAGCCATTTCTTCATTTTTTTCAGTTTCAGCCACATCTTTAGTGTTATTTTCTTTATCCTCTTCCTTACTAACATCCATTTTTTCTTCCATTTCGGGCTCTATTTCAACTTGAGCCATTTCTTGCATACCATTTACTAAAGAATTTATTTGCTCCTGTCGTTGTTGTTGTTGCTGCTGCTGTTGTTGTTGATGTTCTTCTTCCTCTTTTGCTTCTAGTGCTTGTGCCGTCGTTTCACGTTCAATACGTTCACGATATTCTCTCAGACATTTTTGTTCATATTCTACATGTTCCTTATAATACTGATATACAGGTATAACTATCACTGATATATCATCGACTGTGGCAGCAGCTTTACTATCGGCTAAACGCCAATGTCCATAGTCATTGATTTTACCACGAGCTTTAGCTACTAATTCTTGTGCCACCATGGTGTAGCGATGTTTTTCAGTTGGATATTTGTGCAATGTTTGAAATACGGTACGGGCAACAGCTTCGTTTTCGGATACGTCCCATAGGCCATCAGTTGCCATGACTAGGATGCCGTAATCGCCATCTTCATTGTTTTCATCTGAAAGAAAAGATATTTGAGTACATTTTGTTATACAAAATTTTAAGTTTGTTTTCTTCTTCACCTGGAATGGTTACAATTTTAGTGAGATCTCTGTAATTAACTTCTGGTTGCGCCGTTAGGAATGGCTTAATTAATGTGCCCGTCGCTAAGGCTAACAAATCATGATCACCAAAACCTCGAGTTACTCCCAAAGTACCTAATAGGCGTGATCGTTTACCCTCCCCCGTTACTACTGGCATTTTTAAGTCATCACTCGTTAAAGTTTTATAAGTCCAACCCTTATTGGTACCTTGTCTACATAAAATACGTTGACCCAAGTCACGTTCATGTGGCCGTTTGGCATATTCCATGGCAGTATAATATTTACCCATTAAGTGTGGTTTATACTGAGCCACGCCCAGTAATCGTGTTCTTTCGGTTTCGGGTGTATGATCAAATGAAAAAGGTTCAGGGAAGGAACCCTCAGAACCATCACAGTTTGCCGTGTTAGTTTCATCCCGTTTGCCTTTAATTTTTCTCTGACACAACACAGCTCTACTGTCACCAGCATTTGCTACATACATTTTGCCATTGATGAACAGGGATACACAAGCCGTACAACCACCAGCATCACGATATCTGTTACGATCTTGTGCTATTAGTGAATCCATGTGTATGAAGGCACTCTCAAGCGCTCCTATAATCAATTCATCTTTGGAGACTGTTCTCTGAAAATGGCTCGGATGGGGAAATGAATTTACAGTTTGCGATTTGTTTGCTGCAGGGGATGTTAAATCTTCCATCTCCTCACGCGGCAATAGCAATTCAATGCAATCAACTAATTTCTCATGTAAAATATGATGAAATTGATGTGAGGCCGCCAAGGCAGCACCATATCCAGCATGACCATCGAATATACCAAAATACGTATAAGGTAAATCGGGATATTTGTGTGTGGGATCTGATAAAATTTGACGACAAAAGGCACCTTGATCCTCATTCCATTCTGATTTACCAGAATTAACACATTCCGCATAGCCAGTACCCCAGGGTAAGAGACCTATATCACGAGGTACTATAATAGGTCTAACATTATGATCGGCTGAGGCCTTAAGTTCATCGGGTGTCAACAACTGCAAGAAAGGTGGACGGGCATAAGCAAATTTATCCTGTAGCTGTTGTTGCTGTAACATACGTTGGTGATAGAGGGAAGACCCACGGGGTATATGATGATCATGACTCGAGGGTAAAGCGGGTATATCGGGTGCTATAACTGAAGCTAAACGATTTTTAAAATTTGCAAACATATTGTCAGTTGTACTCTGCGTATTGTTTATTATTATTGCTGCTATTGGTGATGATAATGTTGTTGTAGTTGTAGTTGTTGTTATTGCTGTTTGTTTACTTGTTTAGGATTAGTTGCCCTTTTGCACCCTCCCGTTTTGTGGTTTATTAAATGCAGAACATTAAGTTTTTTACACTTTATCGTCTTCTTCGCAAATAGTAGGAGGAGGGTTGAACGTAACACCGTTTACAATTTGTTGTTGTTTTCGCTCGAATGTTTAGTCAGACGTCTAGATTTTTATCTGACCTTTTTTCAAAGTGTTTATAATTCTTTTTTTCACTAATTTTAAAATATTTTAAATTTTTAATTCTTTCATGAAATTTTCCTTAAAAATAAAATTTTTCTTACAAAATATTTTCTCTTTGTTGTTTTGTGTTGTAAAAAAATCAATATTTTTCATTTACATTTTTTTCCTCAAATTTCTTATTTATTGTGTTAAAATTATTGTTATTTGACTAAAATTTATGATAAAGTTCTTATTTTTTTAAACAAATTAATTATTTGTTTTATAAATAAAGTATTTTTTTTAATTTTATTTTACATTAAACCGTAGTTTTATTTTTTCAATAATCTTTACACGTCTATTTTTCTTTTTTTCTTGTTCTTCTCAGCGAATTTTGAGAAGTGTCATTTAAAGTGTTACCAAGTTTATCAAGTATTGTCATATTATATGACAAATGGAGATTTTTATAGATTTTAGCTTTTGTATATGTACTCAATACGAACGTTAGTAAAATGTCAAGAAATTATGTTTAATTCAATCTAAAAATAAATTCAATTAAGAATTATTTATTTAAATTGTTTTCTTTTCTGTATTTAACAGATCAAAGGCTGCCGAATTGCAAGATATTATTATTAAAAGTAATGCAAATGGTTTGAGTCTTCATCCGGATAGTGTGGATCAATATATGAAAGCGATGTCAATAGCAGGAAGTGAAAAGGTAAAGTTGGAAATAATGAACATTTAACTTTATTTATTTAATATTTTTAATTATTTTAAATTTGATGAAATTAAAAATTTCTCAAAAATGTTTGGAAATTTTTATCAAAAATTTTTAGAAATTTAAAATTTTTCAAAAAATTTTTAAAATCCTGAAAATCTGAATTTTATATTCGATAAAATCTTAAAATGATATAAAATTTTTAATTTCTATTAAATTCAGTAAAATTTTGAATTATATAATTGACAGTCGAATTCAAAAATGCCGTAAAACTCTCAACTTTTTTTCAATTCAGATTTTTTAAAATAAAATAAAATTTTATAAAGTTGGTAGAAATGATATTTTTAATTCATTATAATTTTGATTATTTCCTAATTCAATGAAATTTTTAGTAAATTTTATTTTTTAATAAAAATTTTCAAATTTTTTATATAAAATTTTAATAAAATTAATAAAATTTTATAAAAGTCAGAATTTTATAAAAACTCAATAAAACCCTTTTTCCCAAATTCAGTAAATTTGAACAAATTGTATTATTTTTGAAATTTTATTAAATTTAAAAACTTTGAAATTTCTTCAAATTTAAAAAAAGAATTTCAATAGAATTAAATCAAAACTAAATTTAGTAAAAATTTAAATTTTTGAAAATTTAATAAAAATTTTCATTTTTGGAAAAAATTTATAAAAATCTTTTATTTTTTTAATTTTATAAAATTGGGAATTTTTTAAAAAATTATGACTAAATTTGGTAAAAATGTGAATTAAAAGAACTTTCAGTAAATTTAAAATTTTATAAAATTTGAAATTTTCAATAAAATTTATAAAATGTTGAACATTAAAAAAATGTAATAAAGATATTCAATTAAGAATGAATGAATTTGTAAAATTTCAGTAAAATTAAAAATTATTTCTACATTTCGTTTTTTTTAATTTAATGAAGTTTTTAAAATCAATAAAAAATCCATAGAACCTTAATTTTGAAAGTTCCATAAAAATTTTGAATTTCTACTAAATTTGGTAAAATTTTGAAAACATTGCAAAATCTTGAATTTCAATATCCAATAAATATAATAATTTTTGAATATTTTAAAAATTCGATAAAACGTTTAATTTAAATTAATTTTGTTTTTAAGAACAACGAAAAACTGGCAGCCCTATGGATGTATAACGGTAATATGATGGCACCACCAACAAAAATGACACCAAATGGTAGACCTGTTATGCTAATTCCAGCCACTGGAACTGTAAGAGAACCTATTTCCAAATTATTTTCAAAAAACCTTTTATATTTTCTTATAATTGGTTGTTTTCTTTTTCTCTTAACACCTTCTAATAGTTACCACCACCACCCACTATGATGATGCCTCCACCACCACAACCTATGATGGGTCCACCACCTATGGCTGCTTACCGCGGCATGACTTTACCTTACATGAGAACAACTTCAATGCCAGTTATTTATGCACCACCTCCTGGCAGTATGCCTGGAACCTATCGCACCCATAAAAGCACCAAATCCAATGATACACGTAAAAAACGTAGAGCTGCTGCACAAGTATTACGTTCTGGCAAATCGAATGCTGATCGCCGTCAAAGACGTAAATCGGATAATGATGTTGTCGATGGTAATCCCTCATTTCAATATCATGGTCTAGATCGTGCTATAGCTGATAATTTTTTAGCACGTCAAGAACAATCACATGCCGGCAGTCATTTCGATTATTCTTCATCATCGGGTGCTAGCGATACCTATGGCAATACGGCACCATCGAGAGCTTCATCGAAAACAAAAATTGTTTGTCGTGATGTTGTAATGTAAGAGTTAATCATTAATTAGATTTCGTAGTAATTAATTTGAAAAAGAGAAATTCTTTAGTCATAAGTTGTATTTTAATTAATTAATTAACTAATTAATTATTATTAATTTTAAAACTATTGTATATATATATTTTGAATTTAAGTGAAATTAATTAAAAAAATGAAAACTAATCTATTCAAGATTTATCAAGGATATATATTTTTTATAACCTTCATTTATTTAAACTTTATATGTTATTACATATGTATGTATTTAAGCAATATACTATATTTAACTAATCTATATATATATATTAAAAATAAATCGATTGTATATTTTTAATTAATGATTATTAATAATAAAAATAAAATAAAATATATAAAATAAAAAAGGTTTTCACATTTGCGTTAGTAATGTCAAAGTAAAACTAGAAGGAGTCCAATAGTCTGATAAGACCGGCATTATGATGCGCTACACCATGAAGCAGGCATAGTGTGGCGCATTTTCAAAGAATATTTTTATAGATGCAACTTAAAATTATACCAAATAAGACGTATGAACCGAATTTAAACGAGATATCACTGAAATATATCATAAATTTCACTTATTTTTCTTCATTAGAAATTATGTACAATTTGTTTCATGATTTTAGGTTAATAATGCCAAAAAATCAAAAAGTACCATTGAAAACATTGTACTATCTCCTTTGGTTAATTTTGATTTATCGCGAGCATTGATTCTTGAATTTTCTGTATATAAATTTATTTATACACAAAAAGTACAATGAAATCTCACATAGCCGATTTTTATCTTCGTTTAGTTATGTCAAGGAATTCAAAAAGTACCCTTGCAAACTTCACGTTGTATCACCAAATTTTCTTTGTTTAGGTTTTATCCATATTGGCGATTCTACGCCAATTAGGACCATATATCCTAAATTTCGTCTACATTAACTATTATGAAAAAAAGTATCACTAGAAGATCCAAAAGTACCACATTATACCCTTTGTTTTATGTTTTAAAGTCAATTTTCACACAATTGGTGTTATATCTTTTAAACTTTAGGTTTTTATATTAAATACTAGCTATTACCCGGTGTGTTTTAGTGCACAAAAATTCTCCACTTTCCTCGATTTAGGAAAAAATTCAGAAAATCGAATATTAATATTTGTAGTGTATGGGACCTATCACTTTCCGTGATCCTATTAGTCCTACATTTTCAATACTCTCATTTCAATAACTCTTTAGATATTCGATAAGTAATGTTTGCATTATATGGGGGATACCTCTCCTTCTGATCTTCTCCGTCCGTACATTTCCTTGAGACTGATTCTTATATATAGATTATGAATAAATAAAAAAGATTCAAAAAAGTACCACATAATGACTCATTTTATATTTTATTTCTGTATGTCAAAGTTTTAAAAAGTACACTTAGAAATTTTAAAAAAGTACTACATAATGTCTACGTACTATTTTTAATTTTCACGTTCATTTCAAATATTGCAAAAAAGTACCAATTTTTCTTTTTGTCCTTGACAAAACTTTTGACAGGTACTAAATTTGTTAAATGTTTATTTCTGTTTAAGAGATAAAAGGTTAACTGTTTTATCCTTGAACATCGAGTTTAAAAAGATTAAATGACAAAATACTACCGTTTAACTGTAGTTTAGCCGTTTTACCAATTTATTCGCTTACCCCCGACTTTCCAAAAATTTCTTGCTTAAACCGATTTGGCTATATGATGAATGTCATACAGAAAAGTTACTCTTTAATATATATAGATTTATGACTGATTGATCAGATTTAAGGTTGCTGAATTAAGCCGTTTTTACCCTTTTTCCTTCTTAACCTCTACTTTCCAAGATTGCCACAATTCAAATTTCATGTTTATTGCTTTAGCCGTTTAATCTATGGGATGATCAGTCAGTAATGTTACCTCTTTATATATGTATGTCGATTTACATCTAAAATCAAAAAGTACCCTCATGAAAATAAAAAAATTAAATTTATTTTAAATAATTCGTATATTATTTTTTATAACTTATTAAATTTACTTTAACAAATTTTCCTTTTATTTCTTTCTCTCTTACCCACTGTGATTTAATGCGTTTATTTAGTTTTTATTTGCATTTCAACAAGTTCGGACGGTTGGAGTAAACGTGTGTAGTTTTGGCCCAAATAAATAATGTTAAAAAGTGTTCATTTATTATAAAAAGTGTTTCAAAATAATCTTCAAATATTAATTAATTAAAATATCAAAAAATATTAGTGAAATTTAATCAATAAACAATAAATTTTTTATTTTAAATAAAAATATTTTGCGACAGCGCAGCCGGTGGACATTTTTGTTTTGGTGTTTTGTTATTTACTTCTTCTTCAATGATGCTAGTGCGTGTGTTTGTTATTGTTTTCTTTTTTTTCGATTAAAAGAGATTAAGTTTGCTCTTGTTTACGTTGTGTATTATTATTCTCATAATTCATTATTCTCTTTAGTGATAAAATGTAAACAAATCAAATTTTATTCTGTTTTATTACTTTAATAAGAGCAAAAGTGTGTGTTGTTCAAACATTTTTGTGGTTCTTGAAAAGAAAATTATTAAATTTAAACTTTTATTTATTTGTTTTGTGTAAATAAATAAATAAATAAATGTGTTTGTTTACTATTTTGTTTGAAGAGAAAAATAGTGTTATTAAATATTTAATTCATATCAAAAAATTTATAAAGTTCTAAAAATTAGGAAGCGTTCGTTTGTTGATTTTTTTCTTGTTAATCGGTTTTATTTATATCAAAATGCGGAAACGGAAAAGATAACGAGGGCTTGTTAGTGTTAAGTGGAAAATTAGAATGAAGAAAATTAAATAAAATTTATAAATGAATAAATATAAGTAAAATGAAAAGAGGTATTTTTACCCAAAATATGGCCTTTAATTAATTAAGAAAATAGTGAAAAATCTTTAATTAAGTGATAAATTAAAAAAGTGAAAATAAAAAAATAGCAAATTTCGAAAAAGTAAGTCTTTAAAATTTATATTAATTATATTCTTGTGTATTCTCAAGAGTGAGATTGAAAAATTCTTAACAAACATATATGTTAATCAAAACGAAACATTTAAACTTACACTTTTATTTTTTATTTTATTTGATTGAAATTACAATTTACAAAAAAATATATTTTTATAGTTTTAATCACTAGCGATGAAAGTTTGAACCTCTTTTGGAAACCCATTCCATTCGCATTTTCATAGTGCTTTCTGTCAAATCGAACTGGGTAGCCCATCTTCGTTTAAAATCTACCACACTTTTGACGCAAAAAGAGCCCAATATATCTTAGCTCCGGGCAGTTTGGAGTTTGGTACAAATACTACATTATTGTTCTTGTACCATCTAAGGACTTATTTAACATAGTGACAGGAAACCAAGTCATGACAAAAATAAGTGGCCACATTATTAAATATTATTAATATTTTTTAATTTTTCATTGATATAAATTTCGGCATTTATAGAGCCCGTTGTAATAAATGATAGTTTAATCACAGCACATTGCTTGTCATACCAAGAACTTTTTTGAAAATTTTCCTAAACTTTTTTGCTTCCTAAACCCTTTGGAAAGCAAGGGGGTGTAGGAAGATGAAAATCAGTACATATATAGTCCAAAATGGATGAAACATAATTGTATGTAGTAATTGTACTTGTTTACATTGAGCACAAATATTGCTCTTATGTCCTTTTTGCAATTAGGCCCCTTTCCAGAAAAGGCTTTTAAATTTCATTAAATTTTTATACCCTCCACCTCCTCCACAAGTGGTGATGAGCGTATATTAACTTTGTCGTTACGTGTGTAAGACCAAAAATAAATCATCGCAGACCCTATAAGATTTATATATTCTTGCATCAAATCAAAATCTGAGTCGATTTAGCTATATCCGTCTGTCTGTTTTTCTTTCTGTCTGTTTGAAACATTCTCACGCCTAAAATAAGTATTCGAAATCAATGAAATTTGGTCATATTGTTTGTTATTGTCCTAAGCAGTATTTTATTTAAAACCTGCTATATCCGTTCATCAGAAAAAAGTTATAGACCGATATCTGTAAAAAATTAAAAATTTCGAAAAAAATGTTTCCGACAAAAGATAACACTTATATACTGTTATATATTTTTCATCATCGTACAAAAAAATCATCAAAATCAAAACAAAAGAAAAAGTTAAAGACTGAAATATGAAAAATTTTGATACACCCCAAAACCTGTGTGCAGTATAGCTCGCAATTTGAATTTTCAATCATTGAAATTTAGAATATTTGACGTTCAAATCCTCAACACTTCTGAGTTAAATTTTCGTTCCCATATTTTTTATTTTAATAATGAACATAAAACATCTATATCGCAGCAATTACTTGTTACTTAAGTCTGGCTCAATATAAATATATCGATCGTAATCACAATGAGTTATAGCAAACAATATGAATAATGATTTATATTCGTTACCCTAATTGAATTGAAATTGAAGACTTGTTCGAAATCCTGATCAGTGTTGCTTATTAAATATTCTGTTTTTGAACACACACACTGTACTGAACATCATCGGTGTGTTAGGCAAAACGAACTTGGTGAATAGGTGTTTTCACATGTCCTACAGACATTTCTTTGCGTTCAATTTTTCTAATAATGGACATAGATTTTGGAAGAAAATTTCTAGGTGCCAGAAGTACATTTTGAAAGCCACTAATTCGAATAAGGCTTAAACAATATTAACGGAGCGTTTTTATGGTGAAACAGTTAAACAAATTAATGTCAAATTAAGTTGTGTAAAAGAATCCCATGTGAATTAGTGAGTCACGGGTAGTGACTTACAGACATTTCTATTGGTTGATAGTGATCGTAGAAATTTTTTGAATACAAAATCTTTCGATTTGAAAGTATTTCAAGAGCTAATGAGTGTTTCAAAAGTCTCTTACCTGATTTTTAAATTGTATTTTTTAAAGCTCCAAGAATACTGCAACCTGACGTTCTGGGATATAATTGTTTCGGGCATATTTGGGGTTTAATGAATAAAATTGATATGTGATAATTATGTTTCATTATTTTCTCTTTATTACAAAAATTTAAAAAAAGCATATTTATCCTTCAAATATTTAAAAATCTTCATCACTATGATGTTCTGGTTTACTAGCAGTTTTTGGCCTTAATTGTAATTCTCCTGTTATTTTCGAAATGCTTATACTGTCCATAGAATTCATGCCAACTAAAATAAAGAAAATAAATGTTACTGCAAATTGTTTTCTTACACTTTCTTTAAACTTACAATCATCGTCATCATCATCGTCTTCCAAATCATTTAAATCTCCCATGGCAGCAACTCCTGCTCCGCTCGTACCTCCCGTCATAGCATTCGAATTCATACCCAAAATTTCTGCCATATCTAAATCACTATCTGAGCTCCCAAATGAACTATCCCCATCTAAATCTAAGCGATCAGGTTTTGTTCTCTCATCACTTTTAATAATAGAAGTACGTCCTCTACCTGTGGTAGGCCTTATGCGGGAGGTAGCAGTACCAGGTCTTTTAGTATTGGTGGTGTTTCTAGAATTTTGATTTATTATATCCTCATCACGTCTATTACCACCATCACCATGTTCTAAACCAAAATGTGTATCTAATTGTGCTTCATCATCTTCCAAATCTTCATCGTCGTCGGCCAATAGACCTTCTGGTATAAAAGGCATCGAATTTTCTGCCGGCTTTTGTAAGAGAGGTGAGGAAATGGGTGTTGTACGTTTAGTGCGTGACTCAAATTGTGCCCTCAAGGCATCTCTAACATGCAAACGTAGAAAATATTGTTGAAATAAAATTTTCAGTTCTTTTTCATGTTCCTCAAACTCTTGCATGTGAGCTGGGCGTATTTTTTGTAATGCCTCCAAACGTTGTTTGGTACGTTCTAGTTCCGCCTTCTTACGTTGTAATTTTGAGTTGAGAGCATTCAGTTCGACACGAGCATTTTCCAATTGGGCTCTACTCGATTGCAGTTTAACTTGTGCTGAGCCCACAGCATTTTTTAAACTTCTTTCTACTGAGGCCAATTCCATGGGACGATTGGCTTGTGCCAATCTAGCTTCTTTATTATGCATTTCCTTAAGCAACAAATCGTGTAAAGTAGCTCCTCTTTGTGTTAAATCGGAGGATAACTCACGAGCCCTCCTCAAATCATCCATTTTATCACCAATATCCACTTGATTCAGACTACGATAATGATCATCTTCTTCCTCATTTTCATCGGTCGTATTGGGTGCTATTAAAAGTCGGGTAATTTTTTGTAATTCTCCAGCGGTGACTGCAGAGGCTGCATAAAGTTTTCGGGGATTTAGCTTAATAGTTGATTTGGTAACAAAAAATTCGGTGGCCGATCGTATAAGAAGAACTCGTTCATCTTTTGAGGTCACTCCACCAGGCAAAACAGTACCTGGTTCCATTAAACCAGCTAACCATTGTAACACCTCAGCCACAATATAAAAAGAGGCTAAACAACCAAAATTTGTGGTTAAGGCCTGCAAAGGAAATGAATGAGGATAACCCAACAGCTTCAAATGTTCAGCCAGATCTAGGGAAAATATAATTTTGAATTAAATTCTTTTAAAGTATTTAAAATTTCTTAAAATTTTACCTCTGACTTCCTTGAAAGACATTTTTTATGATGAGTTAATGTTGATGTCTAAAATGTTTTTAAAATTCCTATTTGTTGTGGCTTCCAGGACATGTTTCCTTTTTGTTTACATTTATTTGTTGTTGCTTAGTAACGGTTTTTTATTTATTTTCCACTAATTTTCATTTCTGGGAAAATAAAGGGGTTGAATTGAATGAATAGCAACTGGTGTCTGTATAGAACATTTTACTTTTTTAATTTGTTTAAATTATTTTATTTAAAAAATAAAATTAATTATTTTGTTATATTCTTGTGCACATAAAGGGTCTTAGTCCTCTTAAGTGTGGTCGCTTTAAGAAATTGTAATTTTTCTTGATAAACTTCTGTGATTTTTTAAACTAAATGATTAAGATATTCTTAGCAACAGGTTGCCTAGCTCTGGGATAAAACATCCAATACAAACAAGAATTAAATAAAAATAAAATTAGTGAAAGAAAGAGTCAAGGAAGAGAATGACAATTTGTTTTTCTTTAAAATAATCGGGATTATAAGGTCTCTTTGCAAAATCTGCAAACGCAGAATTTAAGAGTGCAAAGAGAAGATCTAAAAAAATGTGAAACATATGAAACGACATGAAAACAATTTTGATTTATTTTAATTTTCTTCTGCACGTAGGGAAAACATGTTTGCGGTAACCATAAACGAGAAGCATCAAACTATTGTTATTAGATATTGTTACCGTAACTAAAATATTGTTATTGCCACTAAATTTATTTTTATATCAATAAAAAAACTTGTTTATTTACATTGTTATAACAATAGTTATTGTTATAGCAACTAAAATATTATCGTCGCAAAAAATATTATTATCGCCACTAGAAATATTGATATTCCAAATAAAAAATTTCCAATAAAAAATTTCTTTGTTATTGCATAAATTTGTATATTTTAATAATCTAATTTTTTATTTATAAATTATAAAAATATTAAATAAAATAAAGTTTAATTTGTTAACATAAATTTAAAAAATTGTTCATATTCAGTTGTCAGTAAAATGAAAATAATATTTTTTTCTAATAAACATAGTTTTATTATAACGAGCCAAACATATTTCCAAATATATTGCGAACAATATTTTTTTTATTACTTAACAATAATTTTATTACAGCAACGAAATTGTTATCAAACTAAATAAATTCAACAATTAACATTTTGGTGATAACAATATAAATATATAAGTGTTTGCGATGAACATATAATGAAATGACGTTTCTCTGAATGTGCTTGCGTATTGCCACAACTGTGGTAACATGCTTCCAGTCGGAGCCTCAATTGGTTCAATGTGAGTTCTTTCATTTATAAAGAAAGTTGAAAAGAAAGAAAATGTAAAGAAAGTAAGAGTTTGTTTATTAAAAATAGAAATTAAATGCATAAGGTATCGCCTAACTAATCTTTTTTCATTGAATGTTTCTAGACTGGTACGGTTTAATAATTTTGTAATCCTGTTTCTCATATAACTACAGAAATCAGAGAGGAGAGAGAGAAAAAAGAATGAGAGAGAGATCTATTTCATTTATATTCAATATATAAGAAATATTTATATTTTAATTGTTTCCTTAATTTTAAATTTCTGATTCATGCCTAAAAAAAGTGTCGCTTAAGGATTCTGATTGAATTCATCATTCATTAGATTTGTTAAAACAGAGTGATTTATAATATTACATAGACACCAAAGAATAATCAATAATGTATACCCGATAATCCTTCCTATAATTTATTCATATACGATTCTTTATGAGCAAATAACAAATCCGCGATTCTAGGAAACCAACTTATGTGATAGTCAGACATTTTGATGTGATCCTCAACAATACCCTTTATGTCTCCTCCAAACTTGTTATCGTTTCTATATGATATTACAAGTATTCACAGTAATTTAATCCCACTTGTAAACAGTGGTATTAACCGCAATCGCATAAAACTAGATTGAAATTTTAAAGATAATTTTCAAAAATTTGCAATTTACATTTATTTTGGCGTAAATATAATTGCAAAAAGTTGAATTATTTGACCTGGTTTTCGTACAGTGCACCTTCCCGATATAGTGTACAATTACGATTATATGGGCCAATTTCATTAAAATTTGCCGCAATTATTTTTTAAATTACCTTAATAAATGACTTATTCGACGATTATATGTTCATAGTTTGCTATAGCTTCCATAAAAGGTCACTTCACGGAAAATAGTTTTGAACTTATAAAACTCTTTAAAATAACCCAAGTTTTATGAAAATCTGTAGAATTATATTTCTTAGTATACTTCACTGATTTGACGAGTATCGGTACATATTTGTTTATAGTTCCCATATAACACTCATTTCCGGAGAAGAGATTTAAACGTATAAAACTCTTAAATAACTAATTCTATTGAAATTCATTTAGGGCTTTTTTCGGAAAATAGTTGACTTTAATACATTTCACTAATATTGCCACTCATATAGAATATTCCAATAAATTCTTATAGACCATTACAAATTTTGGGAAGTTAAATACGTTTTGACGTAACTCGTTACGTTAAAACATATTCAAATATGAACAATATAAACAAAAATGATAAAAAATGCTTAACTGATTTTTACTTCTTTGGAGGACTCAAGCTATTATGACCTAATGGAACCATCACATCAGATCACGCCATATGGAGAATGTTTCCCAGGACAAAAACTATCATCTCCAATGAGTGGAATTCCTGAATTGAGTTTATGGTATTTTTTACAAAATTTTGAAAATTTACTTTTGACCATTATGGGTTCTGTGGAGGAATTTTGATATTGTGACCAAATGGGACCCACGCATCGAATCTCACCATAAGAGAAATATTTTTTAAAAGTTTGGAATTTTTAGATAATCTTACATTGCTAACTTTAGACCAATTTCGTAATATGAAATACCCGGGCCACATTTTTCTTTTGGATAGACCTGGGGTAGATTTTTATACATCAAATGAAAGGTCTAAGGGAGTAGAACTAAGCGGTAGGGAAACAATTCTTCAATATCCTAGGAAAAATTAAAGTTTATAGAACTCGGAGTTGTGTTAACTCGCTATATTTATCTTCACACACATTCCATAATATGGGTTGAGTATAACTGATTCTTTTAATACAAAATCATTCAATAAATTGTTTTCTTAAACAAAATTTCTAAAAATTTCCAAAAATTCTTTTTTCAAGAGTTTTAAGCAAAAAAAAAAAAAAAAATTAAAGAAAAATATCTTCAGTTTCTATCTTTATTTAACCATATAAGCCTCTTCCCGGAATATGGTTTAAGGCTTGCCAACTCAGTTGTGACTTTATCTTTTACAGATTCTCTTTCTTTTAAGGAAATTTTTAAAAAATTTCTTAATTTTTTTTTTAAATATTTAAAATGTTACCAAAACTTTAAATTTAACTAATTTTTATTTTATACGATTTTTTTTGGTTTGACATCAACTTTCTTAGTCACTGGTCCATTAAGTCTTTATGTGATACATTGGAAGTACATTCGTTTGCCGTTTTTCTTGTTTGGACTCAAATGAAGCATAAATAATTTTTTTTGACTATTGATTATATTGAATAAAGTGCAAAAAGCAAATTTAAGCAGACAAATAGTTTATTTCTGTATTTAAATACGAAATAAGAGATAAGAAAAATCTTGAGATTAAGAATTTTAGAATTTCTTGTGTGGAGGTCAATAAACCTTTTTCTTTCGATTAGAAAAAAATAAAAACTTGACAAAATGAAACGACTTGTATAATTAATGAAGTGAAAAAACTGATGAGGTTGTAGAGCAAAAAAAAAAACATAAAATATTTTATATATTAATGCATAAAAATTTCAAATAAATCAAATTGAGAGAAATAAAACAAGTTCATATTTTTTTATAAAAATCAGAATATTTTTGACATAAGAAGTGAGATCGAAAAATTCTTAACACACGTTTTTTCATGAACACTTTTAACCCAGGTATTATTTCATTGTGTTTTTTGATCAGGTAAAACGTGGACAGTTATTCTGTTTAATTTCAAACAAATGAAAATAATGTTAATCTGAATTATATGAGTGATCAGAAAAAGTGAGTATTTAAAATTATTAAATATTTTCAAACAAACCCTATATCGGTAGTCCAAATAGGTCTGCTTTAATACGGTTTCCAATGCTATTAAACTGTACCGAAAGAACTTGTCTGTATAGAAAACCTGATTCATGATGTTTCCAATGCAAACAAAATATAAGCATTTTCTAAAGAATCCCCTTTATATCCGGTAGGAAAGTAGCCCATTTAGTTCAGTGTTCGAACTATTTAGTATGAAAAGTTAATGCTAATGCTGGCTCAAAATGTTCCTGACAAGAACACTGCTAAAAATTTTGAGGCCAAAAACAGATCACAGAGATTTTAGTAAAGTTTTCTTAAAAATATTCTTACTGTATATTAAATGACAAAACGTATGTTCTGGCCGAATTTTCGGAAATTCATGGTCAAAAATTATGCTCTACACTGTACATTATGCTGATGTTTTATACGGGCAGAAAAAATAGTGACAACACCAATTTTGACTATTCATTTTGACTCAATAATATTTGGTCAATATAGATAATTATAAACCAAATAATACGAGGGTCGATTTATAATTTTTTTAACTCTCATATAATTATCTAGAAAAAAATTCGTTTAAAACGTGTGAATTATTGCATACATAATCATGAATAAGGAAATCAAATTATACGAGGGCCGTTCATAAATAGTCTGTAGCAGCCATTTACAACCAACAATCTGGTGTAATGTATTACATAGTTGAGACATAATTTTTACTTATTTTATGCTACTGATGTTCGAGAGATGGTTCAAGAAAGGTTGAGGACCCAAAACCAGTCAAAATTTCCTGAACAGTTCTTGTATGTCCAGTAATGTGCAGTTCATTGCCAAGGAATCATTTGTTTTCAAGGGGCTCTATAATACTGAAATTAAAATTAGAAAATTTCAGCAAAAAGGCTGAAATGGAAGCAGATTTATAAGAGAACATATGTCCTGACTTGGCATTCTGTCACTATGATAAACAAGTCCTTAAGTGGTCACCAACAACAATAAATTCTCCAAACAGCCATATCTAAGGCCGTGACAGATTTATTAGGACCCATGATAAGAGAGAATTTTTGGAAAGTTTTTCGTAAATGATTCAAAATTTTATCACTTAGTGATTAAAACTTGTTTTTTATTGTAGAAATATCTTTTTTATCACAGACAAATTTGGTGATAAATGTTGTAATTAAAAAATTCCCTAGAAATTTAATACCATTAAATATTATTTAATTAATAAGTTAATCACTGATGAATACCCCTTTGTGTTTGATTTTATTTTAAGTTTAGTCATTTCTTTATTAAATAATCTAATAAATAACAATTGAAATCCATAAAATTCCCCTTAAACAGAAGCTCACAAATTGATTAATAGAACTTTTAGAAATCGTTACTAAATAATTGTTGTTTTTTTTTTTTCTTAATTCTCGTAATAAATCATTTTCAATAAAATGGAAAATAAATGCAGCTGCATTAATTTGTTATTAAGAATTTATTCCAAAATACATTTTGAAATGTTCTGATTTTAGGATCATTCTCAAAGTTCAAGTTCAATGAACACGAACGCCTATAAATCGTTTATTATTGACTCAGTATCATTATTACAGTATTAAATAATTAAGTGTGAATGTCGATTTTTCAAAAGAAAAAATAATGTTTTAGAAAAACTAAATTATTCAATGAGTTTTGTTGTTATTTAAATTTTCAAATTTGAATTTATTGATTGATTGATTGATTGACAATATGGATTTTTGCAATTGAGTGATTTTTATAGAATTTATTTAATGATTTTTTTTTGGTAGAGATTAGCGATTATTTTAATAATAGATTTTGTATATAAATAAATACAGTGAATCACAGTGAAAATGTCCCATTACAATATAAATCTATATTTTGTTCATATTTTTCATAAAAAATGCAAATATAAAATATATTTTTATCTAAAAAATAATTATTTGATATTGTATATGAAGAACTAAATATCTATCTATCTATCTATCTATCTATCTATTCTATCTATCTATCTATCTATCTATCTATCTATCTATCTATCTATCTATCTATCTATCTATCTATCTCTCTCACTATCTATTTATCTATCTATCTATCTATCTATCTATCTATCTATCTATCTATCTATCTATCTATCTATCTATCCTATCTATCTAATCTATCTATCTATCTATCTATCAATCTATCTATCTATCTATCTATCTATCTATCTATCCTATCTATCTATCTATCTATCTATCTATCTATCTATCTATCTATATATGTATCTATCTATCTATATATAAAATAAGAAGTGTGTATATATGTATGTATGTACGTATGTATGTATGTATGTATGTATGTATGTATGTATGTAACATATAGTCTCTAAAACGGCTGGACCAAATTTAATGAAATTTTTCACAAATGACCCCATAAAACCCGAAAGTAATATAAGCAATAAAAAATTCCGATAGGACCAGGGGGAAAGGTAACCCACATACAAAGCAATTATTAATTATTGAATATTTAAAGAACTGTAAAAGCGATAGTTCTTTAATTTGGTCCTAGCAACTTTCTCAAGAAATTATTTTACTGGTCAAAACGTAGGACGGATAAGACCAAAGGGAAAGGGTATCGAAAACAAAGTTTGCCAGGACTGCTAGTCTTCTATTAAAATAAAAAATATTTACATATAGAAAAACAAAACCAGTTCAATTTTAACATAGAATGGAATTTTCTCGTTATATTTAATTAAAAATTGGGCAACATCAAATGTTAAACGTTCGGAATAGATTACACATACTTTTAGTATAGTCCGGTGAAATTTTTATGTCCATTCCTTCAGTACTTCTGGCACAAATTTTAAAATTAAATAGTCTGGTCACTGTGGTCGGACATTCATTTATCAACCACTGTATTTGCTGTATGTTTTGGATCGTTGTACTGGTAGAAGTGGAATGTGACCTTTATCTTCTAATATCTCTGCACTCTACTTCAGGTTATTTGGAAATTTAAAAAAAATACTGATATTATCCGTATTACCCTCCAAAGTTTAGATTTTCAACTTCTTTGTAAAAACACACTCCACACTATAAACGTACCGCCAGCATATTTTACAGTGAGGCGGAAATGCCTGGTATTTAACTCCTTTCTTCAAAAATTCACCCCTGCGTCTAATCCAAATATGTTAAATTTTTATTCGTCTACGAACAAAACATTTTGCCAAAATAGAAAAATCTTTGATTAAATACTATAAGCGAACTCGAGTCTCAGCTTCCTGTTTTTTTGCACTTATTTTTGTGGTTTTCGGACAATTCTTCCATTTAAACCAGTATTTCTGAGTAATTTTCGTACAGTTTCAGTATTGCAATTTAATGTTGAGATGTTCTTCAAACCATGTCTCTTCGTGTTGGGTACTTAAATTAGGTTCATTTCACAATTTCTGAAATATTCAACGCTCGTCCTTAACAGTTTTTTGGGCTAATTGTTTTGTTTATTAACAATTCTTTTCACTGTTCCACGTGATACTTTCACCATTTCTGCAATCTGCCGCTGAATTTTTCATTCTTTATAATGGTCATTATTAATTTTTAGATTTCAACTGTAGTATGACGACACATCTTCTGAAAATTCCCTTAACAATGAGTTATTAATGAAGTCGGAAGCAGGAACAAGGTAAAAGTTAAAATTATAATTTTATTTTATTTTTGACTTTACAGTTACATAAGTGAGTTTTTTAAATGGGCCATTTTCATTGTGAGATAAATAATTTTTATATTCTCTTTGATTTCATATATTTTTGTTGTAGTTGTAATAAGTTTGGTATCGAAAACAAAGTTTGCCAGAACTGCTAGTCTTCTATTAAAATAAAAATATTTACATATAAAAAACAAAACCAGTTCAAATTTAAACTCAGAATGGAAATTTCCCGTTATATTTAATTAAAAAATTGGGCAACATCAGATTTTAAACGTTTCGGAATAGATTACACATACTTTTTAGTATAGTCCGGTGAAATTTTTTGTCCATTCCTTCAGTACTTCTGGCACTCATTTTTAATTAAATAAGTCTGGTGACTGTGGTGGAGTTTTTAACCCTCGGACATTCATTTACCAGCTACTGTATTTACTGTATGTTTTGGATCGTTGTACTGGTAGAAGTGGAATGTGACCTTTATTTCTAATATCTCTGCACTCTGCTTCAAATACTGATTTATATCCGTATTATCCTCCACAAAGTATAGATTTTCAACTCCTTTGGCAGAACACTCACTCCACACCATAACGTAACCGCCAGCATATTTTACAGTGAGGCGCAAATGCCTGGTATTTAACTCCTTTTCTTCAAAAATTCACCCTGCCGTCCAATCCAAATATGTAAAATTTCTTATTCGTCTACGAACAAAACATTTTGCCAAAATAGCAAAATCTTTGATTAAACTTTGATTGAAACTATAAGCGAACTTGAGTCTCAGCTTCCTATTTTTTGCGCTCACGCAAGGTGTTTTCCGGACAATTCTTCCATTTAAACCAGCATTCCTGAGTAATTTTCGTACAGTTTCAGTATTGTAATTTATGTTGAGATGTTCTTCAATCATGTCTCTTCGTGTTGGGGTACTTAAACTAGGATCATTTCACAATTTCTGAAATATTCAACGCTCGTCCTTAACAGTTTCTTGGGCTAATTTTTTGTTTATTAACAATACTTTTCACTGTTCCACGTGATACTTTCACCATTTCTGCAATCTGCCGCTGAATTTTTCATTCTTTATAATGGTCAATTATTAATTTTTAGATTTCAACTGTAGTATAACGACACATCTTCTGAAAATTCCCCTTAACAATGAGTTATTAATGAAGTTGGAAGCAGGAACAAGGTAAAAGTTAAAATTAATAATTTTATTTTATTTTTGACTTTACAGTTACATAAGTGAGTTTTTTAAATGGGCCATTTTCATTGTGAGATAAATAATTTTTATATTCTCTTTGATTTCATATATTTTTGTTGTAGTTGTAAATAAGTTTGATTGATTGATAAATATTGAAAATAATCTTATTTCTAAAAGTGGGCCATTTTCACTGTGATTCACCGTATGTATTAGTTTAAATATGTAGTGATGACAAATTAATTACTCGTTTTTTATTATGTAAAAATGTAATTAATATTTATTGAATAATAAAAGTAAAATCATTAATAAATTCATTGAAATATAAATTTATGTAAATAATTATAAAAAAAAAATTGGAATTTTAGAAAGATTAAAAAAATATTAACAAGATTGCAAAGTAAAAGCTGAAATATGTAAACCAGTGTTGCCATTAACTGCCATTTGTACGTTGCAAATTTTTATATCCCAATTCGTTGTACTCAGAATTGACTCAGTCTCTTTTTCCATTTATATTCTACACCATCACTGGTGATTGCGGTATCTGGGGTTTGTTCATATGTTTATATCGGTCAGTATTATCGATCTACTCAAAATTACTGTGGATTCTGCTCTTCCTAAATATCCACAAAAGGGGCATTATTTATAAAAGCCGGTAAATCAGTAACCCTATGACTCTTAAACAAAAATAGATATTAAAAAATTCTGCACTTATCATTGTTCGTTTAAAAAAGTATCTGTTATTTGGTACTTTTCTGAAACTCGTTTATTTTGGAAAAGAGTAAAAAGAAACAGTTAAGACTATATTTAGTACTTTTTTAAATTTACAAAAAAATATAAATATAAATTTCTTACTTTTTTGGAAATTTGTATGTAAAAAAACTTATCTTTATTTGGTACTTTTCAATTAGTTATAAATTTTTTTTTTTATGAATTAAGATATTAATTTTAAGCACTTTGAAAATTGCAGTCAAATAGGTAATATGGTACTTTTTTAATTCTCTAAAAAATTAAGTTCAAGTATGAAAATAAAGATATAAAATTCTTGAAGAATAAAATATAATCTCTCTGTATGGAATCAAAATGATGGGATTTTATTTACTTTTTTATAATTTCAAGAATTAAAGATACATTCGAAATAAATATTCACCAGAGCAGATTAAATTTCTAATGGTACTTTTTGAAATCTGTGAAATAATTATAGTAAAATCATAAAACAAATTATATATTATTAGAGGGTGTAATGTTTTATTTTTTGGACTAACTGAAAGTAAAATTATTATTCCGTAATAATGAAGAAACATGATACTTCATACATTTGCGTACACAGCAGATGAAGTAGTGGACCAAATAGTACTTTAATATATTTCCCAATGGCCGGTTTTTAAATTTTTATAGTTCTATTATGATGTAGAGTTTTACTTAATTAAATCGATTTGAATTTTGTAAAATTATATATTTAAAAGCATTAAAAGCAGAAAATTCTACGAGGGTTGACAGTACAAAATTTCCTATAAAAATTAAAATTCTCTATAATTAGATATTAATGGACGCGTTTTAGACAATTTGTTATGGAAATAGTTTCAGAAAACTCCTATAACCTGCAATTTTAAGAAAATTTTCTTAACCCAAAAATTTTCAGAATATTTCCTATTAAATTTTTTTTTCGGAAAACTTCCTATAAAATGTAAATTTTATAAAATTTTCAACAGAATTTTCTATTACCAGCAAAGCTTGAGAAATTTTTTTTTTTCAAATTTTCTGTAAAAGAGATTTCGTTGAAATTTCCTATAACATGAATTTTTCAAATTTCCCTATAAATTGACACTCTTTTTGATCCTATAAGTCTTATATTTCTTCCAGTGATGGTCTTTCACAGTAACATAATTGTACAATATTTTTGGGCATTCGCTGTTATAGTTATTTTAATATTCCATAATCAATATTTGGTTTGTATGGTGGTAGTCACCCCCCTCTTGTCCCTATTTAAGTCAGTAAATGTTTTTGGACCCAAATTTGA
>PYHX02000495.1:29104872-29114872 GCA_004302925.2 Cochliomyia hominivorax
ATATGTGTACCACGCACCATTTTTTCCATATACCACACCAATTTTGTCAATTTTAGAAAAATTTTCAAAAAAATTCACTTTTTCAAAAATAATTAAAATTATTTGGAAATTATTTCACCTATTCCACTATTATAGATCTATTAAAGACCCTTTGGAGCACCATTTCATATATGTCCTGGAACGTTACCACGTCTATTTTCCCACATGGTTCACAAATCCTCTCGAGAAATTTCAAGATTTTCAACTCGATTTTTCTCAAATTCCAAAATTATTTCAGATATCCCACTAAGCGTGCTCCATTAGGAGTACCTAGGACTATCATACCTATATAGCGTGATATGTGTACCACGCACCATTTTTCCATACTGACCACATCCAATATTGTCAATTTTAGAAAATTTTCAAAAAACTCACTTTTTCAAAAAATAATAAAAATTATTTGGAAATTATTTCACCTATTCCACTATATAGATCTATTAAAGACCCTTTGGAGCACCATTTCTATATGTCCTGGAACGTGTACCACGTCTATTTTCCACATGGTTCACAAATCCTCTCGAGAAATTTCAAGATTTTCAACTCGATTTTTCTTCAAATTCCAAAATTATTTCGATATCCCACTAAGCGTGCTCCATTAGGAGTACCTAGGACTATCATACCTATATAGCGTGATATGTGTACCACGCACCATTTTTCCATACTGACCACATCCCAATTTGTCAATTTTAGAAAATTTCAAAAAACTCACTTTTTCAAAAATAATTAAAATTATTTGGAAATTATTTCACCTATTCCACTATTATAGATCTATTAAAGACCCTTTGGAGCACCATTTCTATATGTCCTGGAACGTGTACCACGTCTATTTTTCCACATGGTTCACAAATCCTCTCGAGAAATTTCAAGATTTTCAACTCGATTTTTCTCAAATTCCAAAATTATTTCAGATATCCCACTAAGCGTGCTCCATTAGGAAGTACCTAGGACTATCATAACCTATATAGCGTAATATGTGTACCACGCACCCATTTTTCCATACTTGACCACAATCCAATATTGTCAATTTTAGAAAATTTTTCAAAAAACTCACTTTTTCAAAAATAATTAAAATTATTTGGAAATTATTTCACCTATTCCACTATTATAGATCTATTAAAGACCCTTTGCGAGCACCATTTCTATATGTCCTGGAACGTGTACCACTTCTATTTTCCCACATGGTTCACAAATCCTCTCGAGAAATTTCAAGATTTTCAACTCGATTTTCTCAATTCCAAAATTATTTCAGATATCCCACTAAGCGTGCTTCCATTAGGAAGTACCTAGGACTACCATGCCTATATAGCGTGATATGTGTACCACGCACCATTTTTCCATACTGACCACATCCAATATTGTCAATTTTAGAAAATTTTCAAAAAACTCACTTTTTCAAAAAATAATTAAAATTATTTGGAAAATTATTTCACCTATTCCACTATTATAGATCTATTAAAGACCCTTTGGAGCACCATTTCTATATTGTCCTGGAACGTGTACCACGTCTATTTTTCCACATGGTTTACAAATCCTCTCGAGAAGAATTCAAGATTTTTCAACTCGATTTTTCTCAAATTCCAAAATTATTTCAGATATCCCACTAAGCGTGCTCCATTAGGAGTACCTAGGACTATCATACCTATATAGCGTAATATGTGTACCACGCAACCATTTTTCCA
The DNA here is from genome assembly GCA_004302925.2 of Cochliomyia hominivorax. Lineage (NCBI taxonomy): Eukaryota > Metazoa > Arthropoda > Insecta > Diptera > Calliphoridae > Cochliomyia > Cochliomyia hominivorax. The sequence goes on from PYHX02000495.1 coordinate 29,106,591, forward strand.
TACTGACCACATCCAATATTGTCAATTTTAGAAAATTTTCAAAAAACTCACTTTTTCAAAAAATAATTAAAATTATTTGGAAATTATTTCACCTATTCCACTATTATAGATCTATTAAAAGACCCTTTGGAGCACCATTTCTATATGTCCTGGAACGTGTACCACGTCTATTTTTCCACATGGTTCACAAATCCTCTCGAGAAATTTCAAGATTTTCAACTCGATTTTTCTCAAATTCCAAAATTATTTCAGATATCCCACTAAGCGTGCTCCATTAGGAGTACCTAGGACTATCATACCTATATAGCGTGATATGTGTACCACGCACCATTTTTCCATACTGACCACATCCAATATTGTCAATTTTAGAAAATTTCAAAAAACTCACTTTTTCAAAAAATAATTAAAATTATTTGGAAATTATTTCACCTATTCCACTATTATAGATCTATTAAAGACCCTTTGGAGCACCATTTCTATATGTCCTGGAACGTGTACCACGTCTATTTTTCCACATGGTTCACAAATCTCTCGAGAAATTTCAAGATTTTCAACTCGATTTTTCTCAAATTCCAAAATTATTTCAGATATCCCACTAAGCGTGCTCCATTAGGAGTACCTAGGACTATCATACCTATATAGCGTAATATGTGTACCACGCACCATTTTTCCATACTGACCACATCCAATATTGTCAATTTTAGAAAATTTTCAAAAAACTCACTTTTTCAAAAAATAATTAAAATTATTTGGAAATTATTTCACCTATTCCACTATTATAGATCTATTAAAGACCCTTTGGAGCACCATTTCTATATGTCCTGGAACGTGTACCACGTCTATTTTTCCACATGGTTCACAAATCCTCTCGAGAAATTTCAAGATTTTCAACTCGATTTTTCTCAAATTCCAAAATTATTTCAGATATCCCACTAAGCGTGCTCCATTAGGAGTACCTAGGACTATCATACCTATATAGCGTGATATGTGTACCACGCACCATTTTTCCATACTGACCACATCCAATATTGTCAATTTTAGAAAATTTTCAAAAAACTCACTTTTTCAAAAAATAATTAAAATTATTTGGAAATTATTTCACCTATTCCACTATTATAGATCTATTAAAGACCCTTTGGAGCACCATTTCTATATGTCCTGGAACGTGTACCACGTCTATTTTTCCCACATGGTTCACAAATCCTCTCGAGAAATTTCAAGATTTTCAACTCGATTTTTCTCAAATTCCAAAATTATTTCAGATATCCCACTAAGCGTGCTCCATTAGGAGTACCTAGGACTATCATACCTATATAGCGTGATATGTGTACCACGCACCATTTTTCCATACTGACCACATCCAATATTGTCAATTTTAGAAAATTTTCAAAAAACTCACTTTTTCAAAAATAATTAAAATTATTTGGAAATTATTTCACCTATTCCACTATTATAGATCTATTAAAGACCCTTTGGAGCACCATTTCTATATGTCCTGGAACGTGTACCACGTCTATTTTTCCACATGGTTCACAAATCCTCTCGAGAAATTTCAAGATTTTCAACTCGATTTTTCTCAAATTCCAAAATTATTTCAGATATCCCACTAAGCGTGCTCCATTAGGAGTACCTAGGACTATCATACCTATATAGCGTGATATGTGTACCACGCACCATTTTTCCATACTGACCACATCCAATATTGTCAATTTTAGAAAATTTTCAAAAACTCACTTTTTCAAAAAATAATTAAAATTATTTGGAAATTATTTCACCTATTCCACTATTATAGATCTATTAAAGACCCTTTGGAGCACCATTTCTATATGTCCTGGAACGTGTACCACGTCTATTTTTCCACATGGTTCACAAATCTTCTCGAGAAATTTCAAGATTTTCAACTCGATTTTTCTCAAATTCCAAAATTATTTCAGATATCCCACTAAGCGTGCTCCATTAGGAGTACCTAGGACTATCATACCTATATAGCGTAATATGTGTACCACGCACCATTTTTCCATACTGACCACATCCAATATTGTCAATTTTAGAAAATTTTCAAAAAACTCACTTTTTCAAAAAATAATTAAAATTATTTGGAAATTATTTCACCTATTCCACTATTATAGATCTATTAAAGACCCTTTGGAGCACCATTTCTATATGTCCTGGAACGTGTACCACGTCTATTTTTCCACATGGTTCACAAATCCTCTCGAGAAATTTCAAGATTTTCAACTCGATTTTTCTCAAATTCCAAAATTATTTCAGATATCCCACTAAGCGTGCTCCATTAGGAGCACCTAGGACTATCATACCTATATAGCGTAATATGTGTACCACGCACCATTTTTCCATACTGACCACATCCAATATTGTCAATTTTAGAAAATTTTCAAAAAACTCACTTTTTCAAAAATAATTAAAATTATTTGGAAATTATTTCACCTATTCCACTATTATAGATCTATTAAAGACCCTTTGGAGCACCATTTCTATATGTCCTGGAACGTGTACCACGTCTATTTTTCCACATGGTTCACAAATCCTCTCGAGAAATTTCAAGATTTTCAACTCGATTTTTCTCAAATTCCAAAATTATTTCAGATATCCCACTAAGCGTGCTCCATTAGGAGTACCTAGGACTATCATACCTATATAGCGTAATATGTGTACCACGCACCATTTTTCCATACTGACCACATCCAATATTGTCAATTTTAGAAAATTTTCAAAAAACTCACTTTTTCAAAAAATAATTAAAATTATTTGGAAATTATTTCACCTATTCCACTATTATAGATCTATTAAAGACCCTTTGGAGCACCATTTCTATATGTCCTGGAACGTGTACCACGTCTATTTTTCCACATGGTTCACAAATCCTCTCGAGAAATTTCAAGATTTTCAACTCGATTTTTCTCAAATTCCAAAATTATTTCAGATATCCCACTAAGCGTGCTCCATTAGGAGTACCTAGGACTATCATACCTATATAGCGTGATATGTGTACCACGCACCATTTTTCCATACTGACCACATCCAATATTGTCAATTTTAGAAAATTTTCAAAAAACTCACTTTTTCAAAAAATAATTAAAATTATTTGGAAATTATTTCACCTATTCCACTATTATAGATCTATTAAAGACCCTTTGGAGCACCATTTCTATATGTCCTGGAACGTGTACCACGTCTATTTTTCCACATGGTTCACAAATCTTCTCGAGAAATTTCAAGATTTTCAACTCGATTTTTCTCAAATTCCAAAATTATTTCAGATATCCCACTAAGCGTGCTCCATTAGGAGTACCTAGGACTATCATACCTATATAGCGTAATATGTGTACCACGCACCATTTTTCCATACTGACCACATCCAATATTGTCAATTTTAGAAAATTTTCAAAAAACTCACTTTTTCAAAAAATAATTAAAATTATTTGGAAATTATTTCACCTATTCCACTATTATAGATCTATTAAAGACCCTTTGGAGCACCATTTCTATATGTCCTGGAACGTGTACCACGTCTATTTTTCCACATGGTTCACAAATCCTCTCGAGAAATTTCAAGATTTTCAACTCGATTTTTCTCAAATTCCAAAATTATTTCAGATATCCCACTAAGCGTGCTCCATTAGGAGTACCTAGGACTATCATACCTATATAGCGTAATATGTGTACCACGCACCATTTTTCCATACTGACCACATCCAATATTGTCAATTTTAGAAAATTTTCAAAAAACTCACTTTTTCAAAAAATAATTAAAATTATTTGGAAATTATTTCACCTATTCCACTATTATAGATCTATTAAAGACCCTTTGGAGCACCATTTCTATATGTCCTGGAACGTGTACCACGTCTATTTTTCCACATGGTTCACAAATCCTCTCGAGAAATTTCAAGATTTTCAACTCGATTTTTCTCAAATTCCAAAATTATTTCAGATATCCCACTAAGCGTGCTCCATTAGGAGTACCTAGGACTATCATACCTATATAGCGTGATATGTGTACCACGCACCATTTTTCCATACTGACCACATCCAATATTGTCAATTTTAGAAAATTTTCAAAAAACTCACTTTTTCAAAAAATAATTAAAATTATTTGGAAATTATTTCACCTATTCCACTATTATAGATCTATTAAAGACCCTTTGGAGCACCATTTCTATATGTCCTGGAACGTGTACCACGTCTATTTTTCCACATGGTTCACAAATCCTCTCGAGAAATTTCAAGATTTTCAACTCGATTTTTCTCAAATTCCAAAATTATTTCAGATATCCCACTAAGCGTGCTCCATTAGGAGTACCTAGGACTATCATACCTATATAGCGTGATATGTGTACCACGCACCATTTTTCCATACTGACCACATCCAATATTGTCAATTTTAGAAAATTTTCAAAAAACTCACTTTTTCAAAAAATAATTAAAATTATTTGGAAATTATTTCACCTATTCCACTATTATAGATCTATTAAAGACCCTTTGGAGCACCATTTCTATATGTCCTGGAACGTGTACCACGTCTATTTTTCCACATGGTTCACAAATCCTCTCGAGAAATTTCAAGATTTTCAACTCGATTTTTCTCAAATTCCAAAATTATTTCAGATATCCCACTAAGCGTGCTCCATTAGGAGTACCTAGGACTATCATACCTATATAGCGTAATATGTGTACCACGCACCATTTTTCCATACTGACCACATCCAATATTGTCAATTTTAGAAAATTTTCAAAAAACTCACTTTTTCAAAAAATAATTAAAATTATTTGGAAATTATTTCACCTATTCCACTATTATAGATCTATTAAAGACCCTTTGGAGCACCATTTCTATATGTCCTGGAACGTGTACCACGTCTATTTTTCCACATGGTTCACAAATCCTCTCGAGAAATTTCAAGATTTTCAACTCGATTTTTCTCAAATTCCAAAATTATTTCAGATATCCCACTAAGCGTGCTCCATTAGGAGTACCTAGGACTATCATACCTATATAGCGTAATATGTGTACCACGCACCATTTTTCCATACTGACCACATCCAATATTGTCAATTTTAGAAAATTTTCAAAAAACTCACTTTTTCAAAAAATAATTAAAATTATTTGGAAATTATTTCACCTATTCCACTATTATAGATCTATTAAAGACCCTTTGGAGCACCATTTCTATATGTCCTGGAACGTGTACCACGTCTATTTTTCCACATGGTTCACAAATCCTCTCGAGAAATTTCAAGATTTTCAACTCGATTTTTCTCAAATTCCAAAATTATTTCAGATATCCCACTAAGCGTGCTCCATTAGGAGTACCTAGGACTATCATACCTATATAGCGTGATATGTGTACCACGCACCATTTTTCCATACTGACCACATCCAATATTGTCAATTTTAGAAAATTTTCAAAAAACTCACTTTTTCAAAAAATAATTAAAATTATTTGGAAATTATTTCACCTATTCCACTATTATAGATCTATTAAAGACCCTTTGGAGCACCATTTCTATATGTCCTGGAACGTGTACCACGTCTATTTTCCCACATGGTTCACAAATCCTCTCGAGAAATTTCAAGATTTTCAACTCGATTTTTCTCAAATTCCAAAATTATTTCAGATATCCCACTAAGCGTGCTCCATTAGGAGTACCTAGGACTATCATACCTATATAGCGTGATATGTGTACCACGCACCATTTTTCCATACTGACCAATCCTTCCAAAAAATGTTAAATAATTTGATATATTTTAAAAGAGCGATATATTGCATACCAATTATATTTTTGGTAGTTTGTTGTCATGGACCAATGACTAGCACCTTGGAGAGCCATTTCCATGATATAAATGTTTGGAACATGGTTCCTGTTGCTCACATTGTCCATTTTAGTACACTAGTCATTTTAAGAAATTCTGTTAAATGCTTAACAGCGCGCTGTTAACTGCAAAATCAGCTCTGTTAAAAAATGTGGTTTTTGTCTTTGCTAGTTAAATACGTATTTATCTTCACATACATAGAGTTCTTTGTGTTTAGATTTCAACACACGCAATTTCTTTGTCTCTCGATTAATCGTTTTAATATTACAACCGATTAAAGGGAGTTACATATGTTACTTTTTCATATTTATTTTTTATATCCTTCACCACCACCACAAATGGTGAAGAGAGTAAATAAACTGTATCATTCCGTGGGTGTAACGTTAAACAGAATAACAGAGGGAGAGCACAATGAAAGTTGGTTTAAATTTTTCTTTTATTCCCGAGAAGTTTACTATTTAAAACCAGGAAAATCGGTAAAGTATATTTATGAATATAGACCGATATCTGAATCAACTGCTTAATTCAAGCGAAGAACTTTCATTGCCGTTTTAAAAATTAGCAAAATTGGAAAAAAAGTAAAATAGTTTTTATTATAAATTTTTCTATAATTTATAGTATGAATTTAATTAATATAGACTATAAACAAATTCCGATAGAACCAGGGAAAGAGGTAACCCGCATACAAAGCAAATGTTTTTTTATCGAATATCTCAGGAACTACAACAGCTAGAGTTCTCAAAGTTGGTCCCAACAACTTTTTCAAGGAACTGTTTTGCTGGACAAAACGTAGAACGGAAAGGACCAGATGGTGAGTATAGTAAAAATTATGTTACTGTGAAAGACCGTCACTGGAAGAAATATAAGACTTATAGGATCAAAAGGAGTGTCAATTTATAGGGAAATTTGAAAAATTCATGTTTATAGGAAATTTCAACGAAATTTCTCTTTTACAGAAAATTTGAAAAAAAATTCTCAAGCTTTGTATAATAGAAAATTCTGTTGAAAATTTTATAAAAATTTACATTTTATAGGAAATTTTCAGAAAAAAATTAAAAGGAAATATTCTGAAAATTTTGTGGTTAAAGAAAATTTTCTTAAAATTGCAGGTTATAGCAAATTTTCTGAAACTATTTATTTTAATAACAAATTGTCTAAAACATGTCTATTAATATCTAGTTTTAGAGAATTTTAATTTTTATAGGAAATTTTGTACTGTCAACCCTCGTAGAATTTTCTACTTTTAATGCTTGGAAATATATAATTTTACAAAATTCAAATCGATTTGAATTAAGTAAACTCTACATCATAATAGAAATATAAAATATTAAAAACCGGCCATTTGGAAAATATATTAAAGTACTATTTGGTCCACTACTTCATCTGCTGTGTACGCAAATGTATGAAGTATCATGTTTCTTCATTATTACGGAATAATAATTTTACTTTCAGTTAGTCCAAAAAATAAAACATTACACCCTCTAATAATATATAATTTGTTTTATGATTTTACTATAATTATTTCACAGATTTCAAAAAGTACCATTAGAAATTTAATCCGCTCTGGTGAATATTTATTTCGAATGTATCTTTAATTCTTGAAATTATAAAAAAGTAAATAAAATCCCATCATCTTGGTTCCATACAGAAAATCTTTATTTTCATACTTTTACTTAATTTTTTAGAGAATTAAAGAAGTACCATAGTACCTATTTGACCTGAATTTTCGAAGTGCTTAAAATTTATAAAATAAATTTTATAACTAATTGAAAAGTACCAAATAAAGATAAGTTTTTTTACATACAAATTTCCAAAAAAGTAAGAAATTTATATTTATATTTTTTTGTAAATTTTAAAAAGTACTAAATTATAGTCTTTTTACTCTTTTCCAAAATAAACCGAGTTTCAGAAAAGTACCAAATAACAGATACTTTTTTAAACGAACAATGATAAGTGCAGAATTTTTTAATATCTATTTTTGTTTAAGAGTCAGGGTTACTGATTTACCCGTTTTTATAAATAATGCCGTCTTTGTGGATATTTAGGAAGAGCAGAATCCACAGTAATTTTGAGTAGATCGATAATACTGACCGATATAAATATATGAACAAACGCCAGATACCGTGAGCACCTATGAAGGAAAAAGAGACTGAGTCAATTCTGAGTACAACGAATTGAGATATAAAAATTTGCAACACACAAAATTTAGTTAATGGCAACACTGGTTTACATATTTAGCTTTTACTTTGCAATCTTGTTAATATTTTTTTTAATCTTTCTAAAATTCCATTTTTTTATAAATTATTTACATAAATTTATATTTCAATGAATTTATTAATGATTTTACTTTTATTATTCAATAAATATTAATTACATATTTTACATAATAAAAAACGAGTAATTAATTTGTCATCACTACATATTTAAACTAATACATACAGTGAAT
>PYHX02000495.1:29119872-29179379 GCA_004302925.2 Cochliomyia hominivorax
TTTAAAATTTATACTCAAAATTGATGTTGGCACTATTTTTTTCTGCCCGTATAAAACATCAGCATAATGTACAGTGTAGAGCATAATTTTGACCATGAATTTCCGAAAATTCGGCCAGAACATACGTTTTGTCATTTAATATACAGTAAGAATATTTTTAAGAAAACTTTACTAAAATCTCTGTGATCTGTTTTTGGCCTCAAAATTTTTTAGCAGTGTTCTTGTCAGGAACATTTTGAGCCAGCATTAGCATTAACTTTTCGTACTAAATAGTTCGAACACTGAACTAAATGGGCTACTTTCCTACCGAATATAAAGGGGATTCTTTAGAAAATGCTTATATTTTGTTTGCATTGGAAACATCATGAATCAGGTTTTCTATAACGGACAAGTTCTTTCGGTACAGTTTAATAGCATTGGAAACCGTATTAAAGCAGACCTATTTGGACTACCGATATAGGGTTTGTTGAAAATATTTTAAAATGTTAAATAAGCCCTTTTTTCTGATCACTCATATAATTCAAACTTATATTATTTACATTTGTTTGAAATTAAACAGAATAACAGAAATAACGTTTACCTGATCAAAAAACACAATGAAATAATATCTTGGTTAAAAGTGTTCATGAAAAACGTGTGTTAAGAATTTTTCGATCTCACTTCTTATGTCAAAAACATTCTGATTTTTATAAAAATATGATCTTGTTTTCTTTAATTTTCTCTCAATTTGATTTATTTGAAATTTTTATACATTAAATATATAAAATATTTTATGTTTTTTTTGCTCTACAACCTCATCAATTTTTTCACTTCATTAATTATACAAGTCGTTTCATTTTGTCAAGTTTTTATTTTTTCTAATCGAAAGAAAAAGGTTTATTGACCTCCACACAAGAAATTCTAAAATTCTTAATCTCAAGATTTTTCTTATCTCTTATTTCGTATTTTAAATACAGAAATAAACTATTTGTCTGCTTAAATTTGATTTTTGCACTTTATTTATTATAATCAATAGTCAAAAAAAAAATATTTATGCTTCATTTGAGTCCAAACAAGAAAAACGGCAAACGAATGTACTTCCAATGTCTCACATAAAAACTTAATGGACCAGTGACTAAGAAACTTGATGTCAAACCAAAAAAAAAAATCGTATAAAATAAAAATTAGTTAAATTAAAATAAAACGTGAATAAAGTCGATTTTGAAAGTTTTAGTAACATTTAAAAATATTAAAAAAATTAAGAAAATTTGTTGAAATTTTTTAAAAATAAGTGAATTTTAAAAATTTCCTTAAAGAAAGAGAATCTGTAAAAGATAAAGTCACAACTGAGTTGGCAAGCCTTAAACCATATTCCGGGAAGAGGCTTATATGGTTAAATAAAGATAGAAACTGAAGATATTTTTCGTTTTTTTATTTTTTATTTTTTTGCTTGAAACTCTTGAAAATAGAATTTTGGAAATTTTTAGAAATTTTGTTTAAGAAAACAATTTATTGAATGATTTTGTATTAAAAGAATCAGTTATACTCAACCCATATTATGGAATGTGTGTGAAGATAAATATAGCGAGTTAACACAACTCCGAGTTCTATAAACTTTAATTTTTCCTAGGATATTGAAGAAATTGTTTCCCTACCGCTTAGTTCTACTCCCTTAGACCTTTCATTTGATGTATAAAAATCTACCCCAGGTCTATCCAAAAGAAAAATGTGGCCCGGGTATTTCATATTACGAAATTGGTCTAAAGTTAGCAATGTAAGATTATCTAAAAATTCCAAACTTTTAAAAAATATTTCTCTTATGGTGAGATTCGATGCGATGGTCCCATTTGATCACAATATCAAAATTCCTCCACAGAACCCATAATGGTCAAAAGTAAATTTTCAAAATTTTGTAAAAAATAACATAAACTCAATTCAGGAATTCCACTCATTGGAGATGATAGTTTTTGTCCTGAGAAACATTCTCCATATGATGCGATCCGATGTGATGGTTCCATTAGGTCACAGTAGCTTGAGTCCTCCAAAGAAGTAAAAATCAGTTAAGAAGTTTTTATCATTTTTGTTTATATTGTTCATATTTGAATATGTTTTAACGTAACGAGTTACGTCAAAACGTATTTAACTTCCCAAAATTTGTAATGGTCTATAAGAATTTATTGGAATATTCTATATGAGTGGCAATATTAGTGAAATGTATTAAAGTCAACTATTTTCCGAAAAAAGCCCTAAATGAATTTCAATAGAATTAGTTATTTAAGAGTTTTATACGTTTAAATCTCTTCTCCGGAAATGAGTGTTATATGGGAACTATAAACAATATGTACCGATACTCGTCAAATCAGTGACGTATACTAAGAAATATAATCCTGCAGATTTTCACAAAACTTGGGTTATTTTAAAGAGTTTTATAAGTTCAAAACTATTTTCCGTGAAGAGATCTTTTATGGAAGCTATAGCAAAATATGAACAGATAATCGTCGAATAAGTCATTTATTAAGATAATTTAGAAAAATAATTGCGGCAAATTTTAATGAAATTGACCCATATAATCAGAATTATACGCTATTTCGGGAAGGTGCACTGTACGAAAACCAGGTGAAATAATGGTTCCATCATAATTCAACTTTTTGCAATTTATTTTTATGCCAAAGTAAATGTAAGTGGCAAATTTATGAAAATTATCTTTAAAATTTCAACCATTAACCTTTACTGATTTTGGGGTGTATCAAAATTTTACATATTTTCCCTATTACCTGTTTTTAACATTTGCGATTAATACCATTTATTACAGTGGATATCACTACTGATAATATTGTAATATCATATTGAAACGATAACACAGTTTATAGGAGATATTGTGGAGAATCACATCAAATGTCTGACTATCACATTAAGTTGTGTTCCTGGACATCGCGGATTTGTTGTTTGCTCACAGGAAAGAAATCGGTATAACCATTATTAGGATTTTTCTTTGTGTCTATGTAATATTAAAATATTAAATCAATCCTGCTTTAGCAAATCAAATTGAATGCTGAATCCAATCAGAATCCTAAAAGCGACAATTTAGATGATAGAAATATTTTAGATATTAACTTATGAAATAGATCTCTCTCTCTCTCTCTCTCTCTCTCTCTCTCTCTCTCTCTCTGATTTCTGCAGGTTATGTGAGAAAGCAGGAGAAACAGTTGAGTATAAAATTATTAAATGGTACAAGTCTAGAAACATTCAAGGAAAAAAGATTAGTTAGGCGATACCTTATGCATTTAATTCTATTTTTAATAAACAAACTCTTACTTTCTTTACATTTTCTTTCTTTTCAACTTTCTTTATAAATGAAAGAACTCACATTGAACCAATTGAGGCTCCGACTGGAAGCATGTTACCACAGTTGTGGCAATACGCAAGCACATTCAGAGAAACGTCATTTCATATATGTTCATCGCAAACACTTATATATTTATATTGTTATCACCAAAATGTTAATTGTTGAATTTATTTAGTTTGATAACAATTTCGTTGCTGTAATAATATTATTGTTAAGTAATAAAAAAAATATTGTTCGCAATATATTTGGAAATATGTTTGGCTCGTTATAATAAAACTATGTTTATTAGAAAAAAATATTATTTTCATTTTACTGACAACTGAATATGAACAATTTTTTAAATTTATGTTAACAAATTAAACTTTATTTTATTTAATATTTTTATAATTTATAAATAAAAAATTAGATTATTAAAATATACAAATTTATGCAATAACAAAGAAATTTTTTTATTGGAAATTTTTTATTTGGAATATCAATATTTCTAGTGGCGATAATAATATTTTTTTGCGACGATAATATTTTAGTTGCTATAACAATAACTATTGTTATAACAATGTAAATAAACAAGTTTTTTATTGATATAAAAATAAATTTAGTGGCAATAACAATATTTTAGTTACGGTAACAATATCTAATAACAATAGTTTGATGCTTCTCGTTTATGGTTACCGCAAACATGTTTTCCCTACGTGCAGAAGAAAATTAAAATAAATCAAAATTGTTTTCATGTCGTTTCATATGTTTCACTACTGATAATATTGTAATATCATATTGAAACGATAACACAGTTTATAGGAGATATTGTGGAGAATCACATCAAATGTCTGACTATCACATTAAGTTGTGTTCCTGGACATCGCGGATTTGTTGTTTGCTCACAGGAAAGAAATCGGTATAACCATTATTAGGATTTTTCTTTGTGTCTATGTAATATTAAAATATTAAATCAATCCTGCTTTAGCAAATCAAATTGAATGCTGAATCCAATCAGAATCCTAAAAGCGACAATTTAGATGATAGAAATATTTTAGATATTAACTTATGAAATAGATCTCTCTCTCTCTCTCTCTCTTCTCTCTCTCTCTCTCTCTGATTTCTGCAGGTTATGTGAGAAAGCAGGAGAAACAGTTGAGTATAAAATTATTAAATGGTACAAGTCTAGAAACATTCAAGGAAAAAGATTAGTTAGGCGATACCTTATGCATTTAATTTTCTATTTTTAATAAACAAACTCTTACTTTCTTTACATTTTCTTTCTTTTCAACTTTCTTTATAAATGAAAGAACTCACATTGAACCAATTGAGGCTCCGACTGGAAGCATGTTACCACAGTTGTGGCAATACGCAAGCACATTCAGAGAAACGTCATTTCATTATATGTTCATCGCAAACACTTATATATTTATATTGTTATCACCAAAATGTTAATTGTTGAATTTATTTAGTTTGATAACAATTTCGTTGCTGTAATAATATTATTGTTAAGTAATAAAAAAAATATTGTTCGCAATATATTTGGAAATATGTTTGGCTCGTTATAATAAAACTATGTTTATTAGAAAAAAATATTATTTTCATTTTACTGACAACTGAATATGAACAATTTTTTAAATTTATGTTAACAAATTAAACTTTATTTTATTTAATATTTTTATAATTTATAAATAAAAAATTAGATTATTAAAATATACAAATTTATGCAATAACAAAGAAATTTTTTTATTGGAAATTTTTTATTTGGAATATCAATATTTCTAGTGGCGATAATAATATTTTTTGCGACGATAATATTTTAGTTGCTATAACAATAACTATTGTTATAACAATGTAAATAAACAAGTTTTTTTATTGATATAAAAATAAATTTAGTGGCAATAACAATATTTTAGTTACGGTAACAATATCTAATAACAATAGTTTGATGCTTCTCGTTTATGGTTACCGCAAACATGTTTTCCCTACGTGCAGAAGAAAATTAAAATAAATCAAAATTGTTTTCATGTCGTTTCATATGTTTCACATTTTTTTAGATCTTCTCTTTGCACTCTTAAATTCTGCGTTTGCAGATTTTGCAAAGAGACCTTATAATCCCGATTATTTTAAAGAAAAACAAATTGTCATTCTCTTCCTTGACTCTTTCTTTCACTAATTTTATTTTTATTTAATTCTTGTTTGTATTGGATGTTTTATCCCAGAGCTAGGCAACCTGTTGCTAAGAATATCTTAATCATTTAGTTTAAAAAATCACAGAAGTTTATCAAGAAAAATTACAATTTCTTAAAGCGAACACACTTAAGAGGACTAAGACTTAACCCTTTATGTGCACTAGAATATTACAAAATAATTAAATTTTCTTTTTTAAATAAAATAATTTAAACAAATTAAAAAAGTAAAATGTTCTATACAGACACCAGTTGCTATTCATTCAATTCAACCCCTTTATTTTCTCAGAAATGAAAATTAGTGGAACATAAATAAAAAACCGTTACTAAGCAACAACAAATGAATGTAAACAAAAGGAAACATGTCCTGGAAGCCACAACAAATAGGAATTTTATAAACATTTTAGACATCAACATTAACTCATCATAAAAAATGTCTTTCAAGGAAGTCAGAGGTAAAATTTTAAGAAATTTTAAATACTTTAAAAGAATTTAATTCAAAATTATATTTTCCCTAGATCTGGCTGAACATTTGAAGCTGTTGGGTTATCCTCATTCATTTCCTTTGCAGGCCTTAACCACAAATTTTGGTTGTTTAGCCTCTTTTTATATTGTGGCTGAGGTGTTACAATGGTTAGCTGGTTTAATGGAACCAGGTACTGTTTTGCCTGGTGGAGTGACCTCAAAAGATGAACGAGTTCTTCTTATACGATCGGCCACCGAATTTTTTGTTACCAAATCAACTATTAAGCTAAATCCCCGAAAACTTTATGCAGCCTCTGCAGTCACCGCTGGAGAATTACAAAAAATTACCCGACTTTTAATAGCACCCAATACGACCGATGAAAATGAGGAAGAAGATGATCATTATCGTAGTCTGAATCAAGTCGATATTGGTGATAAAATGGATGATTTGAGGAGGGCTCGTGAGTTATCCTCCGATTTAACACAAAGAGGAGCTACTTTACACGATTTGTTGCTTAAGGAAATGCATAATAAAGAAGCTAGATTGGCACAAGCCAATCGTCCCATGGAATTGGCCTCAGTAGAAAGAAGTTTAAAAAATGCTGTGGGCTTAGCACAAGTTAAACTGCAATCGAGTAGAGCCCAATTGGAAAATGCTCGTGTCGAACTGAATGCTCTCAACTCAAAATTACAACGTAAGAAGGCGGAACTAGAACGTACCAAACAACGTTTGGAGGCATTACAAAAATACGCCCAGCTCACATGCAAGAGTTTGAGGAACATGAAAAAGAACTGAAAATTTTATTTCAACAATATTTTCTACGTTTGCATGTTAGAGATGCCTTGAGGGCACAATTTGAGTCACGCACTAAACGTACAACACCCATTTCCTCACCTCTCTTACAAAAGCCGGCAGAAAATTCGATGCCTTTTATACCAGAAGGTCTATTGGCCGACGACGATGAAGATTTGGAAGATGATGAAGCACAATTAGATACACATTTTGGTTTAGAACATGGTGATGGTGGTAATAGACGTGATGAGGATATAATAAATCAAAATTCTAGAAACACCACCAATACTAAAAGACCTGGTACTGCTACCTCCCGCATAAGGCCTACCACAGGTAGAGGACGTACTTCTATTATTAAAAGTGATGAGAGAACAAAACCTGATCGCTTAGATTTAGATGGGGATAGTTCATTTGGGAGCTCAGATAGTGATTTAGATATGGCAGAAATTTTGGGTATGAATTCGAATGCTATGACGGGAGGTACGAGCGGAGCAGGAGTTGCTGCCATGGGAGATTTAAATGATTTGGAAGACGATGATGATGACGATGATTGTAAGTTTAAAGAGAGTGATAGAAAACAATTTGCAGTAACATTTATTTTCTTTATTTAGTTGGCATGAATTCTATGGACAGTATAAGCATTTCGAAAATAACAGGAGAATTACAATTAAGGCCAAAAACTGCTAGTAAACCAGAACATCATAGTGATGAAGATTTTTAAATATTTGAAGGATAAATATGCTTTTTTTAATTTTTGTAATAAAGAGAAAATAATGAAACATAATTATCACAAGTCAATTTTATTCATTAAACCCCAAATAAGTCCGAAACAATTATATACCAGAACGTCAGGTTGCAGTCTCTTACCTGATCGCTAGATCAATCATTAGCTCTTGAAATACTTTCGAATCGAAAGATTTTGTATTCAAAAAAATTCTACGATCACTATCAACCAATAGAAATGTCTGTAAGTCACTACCCGTGACTCACTAATTCACATGGGATTCTTTCCCACAACTTAATTTGACATTAATTTGTTTAACTGTTTCACCATAAAGACGCTCCGTTAATATTGTTTAAGCCTTATTCGAATTAGTGGCTTTCAAAATGTACTTCTGGCACCTAGAAATTTTCTTCCAAAATCTATGTCCATTATTAGAAAAATTGAACGCAAAGAAATGTCTGTAGGACATGTGAAAACACCTATTCACCAAGTTCGTTTTGCCTAACACACCGATGATGTTCAGTACAGTGTGTGTGTTCAAAAACAGAATATTTAATAAGCAACACTGATCAGGATTTCGAACAAGTCTTCAATTTCAATTCAATTAGGGTAACGAATATAAATCATTATTCATATTGTTTGCTATAACTCATTGTGATTACGATCGATATATTTATATTGAGCCAGACTTAAGTAACAAGTAATTGCTGCGATATAGATGTTTTATGTTCATTATTAAAATAAAAAATATGGGAACGAAAATTTAACTCAGAAGTGTTGAGGATTTGAACGTCAAATATTCTAAATTTCAATGATTGAAAATTCAAATTGCGAGCTATACTGCACACAGGTTTTGGGGTGTATCAAAATTTTTCATATTTCAGTCTTTAACTTTTTCTTTTGTTTTGATTTGATGATTTTTTTGTACGATGATGAAAAATATATAACAGTATATAAGTGTTATCTTTTGTCGGAAACATTTTTTTCGAAATTTTTAATTTTTTACAGATATCGGTCTATAACTTTTTTCTGATGAACGGATATAGCAGGTTTTAAATAAAATACTGCTTAGGACAATAACAAACAATATGACCAAATTTCATTGATTTCGAATACTTATTTTAGGCGTGAGAATGTTTCAAACAGACAGAAAGAAAAACAGACAGACGGATATAGCTAAATCGACTCAGATTTTGATTTGATGCAAGAATATATAAATCTTATAGGGTCTGCGATGATTTATTTTTGGTCTTACACACGTAACGACAAAGTTAATATACGCTCATCACCACTTGTGGAGGAGGTGGAGGGTATAAAAATTTAATGAAATTTAAAAGCCTTTTCTGGAAAGGGGCCTAATTGCAAAAAGGACATAAGAGCAATATTTGTGCTCAATGTAAACAAGTACAATTACTACATACAATTATGTTTCATCCATTTTGGACTATATATGTACTGATTTTCATCTTCCTACACCCCCTTGCTTTCCAAAGGGTTTAGGAAGCAAAAAAGTTTAGGAAAATTTTCAAAAAAGTTCTTGGTATGACAAGCAATGTGCTGTGATTAAACTATCATTTATTACAACGGGCTCTATAAATGCCGAAATTTATATCAATGAAAAATTAAAAAATATTAATAATATTTAATAATGTGGCCACTTATTTTTGTCATGACTTGGTTTCCTGTCACTATGTTAAATAAGTCCTTAGATGGTACAAGAACAATAATGTAGTATTTGTACCAAACTCCAAACTGCCCGGAGCTAAGATATATTGGGCTCTTTTTGCGTCAAAAGTGTGGTAGATTTTAAACGAAGATGGGCTACCCAGTTCGATTTGACAGAAAGCACTATGAAAATGCGAATGGAATGGGTTTCCAAAAGAGGTTCAAACTTTCATCGCTAGTGATTAAAACTATAAAAATATATTTTTTTGTAAATTGTAATTTCAATCAAATAAAATAAAAAATAAAAGTGTAAGTTTAAATGTTTCGTTTTGATTAACATATATGTTTGTTAAGAATTTTTCAATCTCACTCTTTAAAATACACAAGAATATAATTAATATAAATTTTAAAGACTTACTTTTTCGAAATTTGCTATTTTTTTATTTTCACTTTTTTAATTTATCACTTAATTAAAGATTTTTCACTATTTTCTTAATTAATTAAAGGCCATATTTTGGGTAAAAATACCTCTTTTCATTTTACTTATATTTATTCATTTATAAATTTTATTTAATTTTCTTCATTCTAATTTTCCACTTAACACTAACAAGCCCTCGTTATCTTTTCCGTTTCCGCATTTTGATATAAATAAAACCGATTAACAAGAAAAAAAATCAACAAACGAACGCTTCCTAATTTTTAGAACTTTATAAATTTTTTGATATGAATTAAATATTTAATAACACTATTTTTCTCTTCAAACAAAATAGTAAACAAACACATTTATTTATTTATTTATTTACACAAAACAAATAAATAAAAGTTTAAATTTAATAATTTTCTTTTCAAGAACCACAAAAATGTTTGAACAACACACACTTTTGCTCTTATTAAAGTAATAAAACAGAATAAAATTTGATTTGTTTACATTTTATCACTAAAGAGAATAATGAATTATGAGAATAATAATACACAACGTAAACAAGAGCAAACTTAATCTCTTTTAATCGAAAAAAAAGAAAACAATAACAAACACACGCACTAGCATCATTGAAGAAGAAGTAAATAACAAAACACCAAAACAAAAATGTCCACCGGCTGCGCTGTCGCAAAATATTTTTATTTAAAATAAAAAATTTATTGTTTATTGATTAAATTTCACTAATATTTTTTGATATTTTAATTAATTAATATTTGAAGATTATTTTGAAACACTTTTTATAATAAATGAACACTTTTTAACATTATTTATTTGGGCCAAAACTACACACGTTTACTCCAACCGTCCGAACTTGTTGAAATGCAAATAAAAACTAAATAAACGCATTAAATCACAGTGGGTAAGAGAGAAAGAAATAAAAGGAAAATTTGTTAAAGTAAATTTAATAAGTTATAAAAAATAATATACGAATTATTTAAAATAAATTTAATTTTTTTATTTTCATGAGGGTACTTTTTGATTTTAGATGTAAATCGACATACATATATAAAGAGGT
The DNA here is from genome assembly GCA_004302925.2 of Cochliomyia hominivorax. Lineage (NCBI taxonomy): Eukaryota > Metazoa > Arthropoda > Insecta > Diptera > Calliphoridae > Cochliomyia > Cochliomyia hominivorax. Next base: position 29,130,506 of record PYHX02000495.1, read on the forward strand.
AACATTACTGACTGATCATCCCATAGATTAAACGGCTAAAGCAATAAACATGAAATTTGAATTGTGGCAATCTTGGAAAGTAGAGGTTAAGAAGGAAAAAGGGTAAAAACGGCTTAATTCAGCAACCTTAAATCTGATCAATCAGTCATAAATCTATATATATTAAAGAGTAACTTTTCTGTATGACATTCATCATATAGCCAAATCGGTTTAAGCAAGAAATTTTTGGAAAGTCGGGGGTAAGCGAATAAATTGGTAAAACGGCTAAACTACAGTTAAACGGTAGTATTTTGTCATTTAATCTTTTTAAACTCGATGTTCAAGGATAAAACAGTTAACCTTTTATCTCTTAAACAGAAATAAACATTTAACAAATTTAGTACCTGTCAAAAGTTTTGTCAAGGACAAAAAGAAAAATTGGTACTTTTTTGCAATATTTGAAATGAACGTGAAAATTAAAAATAGTACGTAGACATTATGTAGTACTTTTTTAAAATTTCTAAGTGTACTTTTTAAAACTTTGACATACAGAAATAAAATATAAAATGAGTCATTATGTGGTACTTTTTTGAATCTTTTTTATTTATTCATAATCTATATATAAGAATCAGTCTCAAGGAAATGTACGGACGGAGAAGATCAGAAGGAGAGGTATCCCCCATATAATGCAAACATTACTTATCGAATATCTAAAGAGTTATTGAAATGAGAGTATTGAAAATGTAGGACTAATAGGATCACGGAAAGTGATAGGTCCCATACACTACAAATATTAATATTCGATTTTCTGAATTTTTTCCTAAATCGAGGAAAGTGGAGAATTTTTGTGCACTAAAACACACCGGGTAATAGCTAGTATTTAATATAAAAACCTAAAGTTTAAAAGATATAACACCAATTGTGTGAAAATTGACTTTAAAACATAAAACAAAGGGTATAATGTGGTACTTTTGGATCTTCTAGTGATACTTTTTTTCATAATAGTTAATGTAGACGAAATTTAGGATATATGGTCCTAATTGGCGTAGAATCGCCAATATGGATAAAACCTAAACAAAGAAAATTTGGTGATACAACGTGAAGTTTGCAAGGGTACTTTTTGAATTCCTTGACATAACTAAACGAAGATAAAAATCGGCTATGTGAGATTTCATTGTACTTTTTGTGTATAAATAAATTTATATACAGAAAATTCAAGAATCAATGCTCGCGATAAATCAAAATTAACCAAAGGAGATAGTACAATGTTTTCAATGGTACTTTTTGATTTTTTTGGCATTATTAACCTAAAATCATGAAACAAATTGTACATAATTTCTAATGAAGAAAAATAAGTGAAATTTATGATATATTTCAGTGATATCTCGTTTAAATTCGGTTCATACGTCTTATTTGGTATAATTTTAAGTTGCATCTATAAAAATATTCTTTGAAAATGCGCCACACTATGCCTGCTTCATGGTGTAGCGCATCATAATGCCGGTCTTATCAGACTATTGGACTCCTTCTAGTTTTACTTTGACATTACTAACGCAAATGTGAAAACCTTTTTTATTTTATATATTTTATTTTATTTTTATTATTAATAATCATTAATTAAAAATATACAATCGATTTATTTTTAATATATATATATAGATTAGTTAAATATAGTATATTGCTTAAATACATACATATGTAATAACATATAAAGTTTAAATAAATGAAGGTTATAAAAAATATATATCCTTGATAAATCTTGAATAGATTAGTTTTCATTTTTTTAATTAATTTCACTTAAATTCAAAATATATATATACAATAGTTTTAAAATTAATAATAATTAATTAGTTAATTAATTAATTAAAATACAACTTATGACTAAAGAATTTCTCTTTTTCAAATTAATTACTACGAAATCTAATTAATGATTAACTCTTACATTACAACATCACGACAAACAATTTTTGTTTTCGATGAAGCTCTCGATGGTGCCGTATTGCCATAGGTATCGCTAGCACCCGATGATGAAGAATAATCGAAATGACTGCCGGCATGTGATTGTTCTTGACGTGCTAAAAAATTATCAGCTATAGCACGATCTAGACCATGATATTGAAATGAGGGATTACCATCGACAACATCATTATCCGATTTACGTCTTTGACGGCGATCAGCATTCGATTTGCCAGAACGTAATACTTGTGCAGCAGCTCTACGTTTTTTACGTGTATCATTGGATTTGGTGCTTTTATGGGTGCGATAGGTTCCAGGCATACTACCAGGAGGTGGTGCATAAATAACTGGCATTGAAGTTGTTCTCATGTAAGGTAAAGTCATGCCGCGGTAAGCAGCCATAGGTGGTGGACCCATCATAGGTTGTGGTGGTGGAGGCATCATCATAGTGGGTGGTGGTGGTAACTATTAGAAGGTGTTAAGAGAAAAAGAAAACAACCAATTATAAGAAAATATAAAAGGTTTTTTGAAAATAATTTGGAAATAGGTTCTCTTACAGTTCCAGTGGCTGGAATTAGCATAACAGGTCTACCATTTGGTGTCATTTTTGTTGGTGGTGCCATCATATTACCGTTATACATCCATAGGGCTGCCAGTTTTTCGTTGTTCTTAAAAACAAAATTAATTTAAATTAAACGTTTTATCGAATTTTTAAAATATTCAAAAATTATTATATTTATTGGATATTGAAATTCAAGATTTTGCAATGTTTTCAAAATTTTACCAAATTTAGTAGAAATTCAAAATTTTTATGGAACTTTCAAAATTAAGGTTCTATGGATTTTTTATTGATTTTAAAAACTTCATTAAATTAAAAAAAACGAAATGTAGAAATAATTTTTAATTTTACTGAAATTTTACAAATTCATTCATTCTTAATTGAATATCTTTATTACATTTTTTTAATGTTCAACATTTTATAAATTTTATTGAAAATTTCAAATTTTATAAAATTTTAAATTTACTGAAAGTTCTTTTAATTCACATTTTTACCAAATTTAGTCATAATTTTTTAAAAAATTCCCAATTTTATAAAATTAAAAAAATAAAAGATTTTTATAAATTTTTTCCAAAAATGAAAATTTTTATTAAATTTTCAAAAATTTAAATTTTTACTAAATTTAGTTTTGATTTAATTCTATTGAAATTCTTTTTTTAAATTTGAAGAAATTTCAAAGTTTTTAAATTTAATAAAATTTCAAAAATAATACAATTTGTTCAAATTTACTGAATTTGGGAAAAAGGGTTTTATTGAGTTTTTATAAAATTCTGACTTTTATAAAATTTTATTAATTTTATTAAAATTTTATATAAAAAATTTGAAAATTTTTATTAAAAAATAAAATTTACTAAAAATTTCATTGAATTAGGAAATAATCAAAATTATAATGAATTAAAAATATCATTTCTACCAACTTTATAAAATTTTATTTTATTTTAAAAAATCTGAATTGAAAAAAAGTTGAGAGTTTTACGGCATTTTTGAATTCGACTGTCAATTATATAATTCAAAATTTTACTGAATTTAATAGAAATTAAAAATTTTATATCATTTTAAGATTTTATCGAATATAAAATTCAGATTTTCAGGATTTTAAAAATTTTTTGAAAAATTTTAAATTTCTAAAAATTTTTGATAAAAATTTCCAAACATTTTTGAGAAATTTTTAATTTCATCAAATTTAAAATAATTAAAAATATTAAATAAATAAAGTTAAATGTTCATTATTTCCAACTTTACCTTTTCACTTCCTGCTATTGACATCGCTTTCATATATTGATCCACACTATCCGGATGAAGACTCAAACCATTTGCATTACTTTTAATAATAATATCTTGCAATTCGGCAGCCTTTGATCTGTTAAATACAGAAAAGAAAACAATTTAAATAAATAATTCTTAATTGAATTTATTTTTAGATTGAATTAAACATAATTTCTTGACATTTTACTAACGTTCGTATTGAGTACATATACAAAAGCTAAAATCTATAAAAATCTCCATTTGTCATATAATATGACAATACTTGATAAACTTGGTAACACTTTAAATGACACTTCTCAAAATTCGCTGAGAAGAACAAGAAAAAAAGAAAAATAGACGTGTAAAGATTATTGAAAAAATAAAACTACGGTTTAATGTAAAATAAAATTAAAAAAATACTTTATTTATAAAACAAATAATTAATTTGTTTAAAAAAATAAGAACTTTATCATAAATTTTAGTCAAATAACAATAATTTTAACACAAAAAATAAGAAATTTGAGGAAAAAAATGTAAATGAAAAATATTGATTTTTTTACAACACAAAACAACAAAGAGAAAATATTTTGTAAGAAAAATTTTATTTTTAAGGAAAATTTCATGAAAGAATTAAAATTTAAAATATTTAAAATTAGTGAAATAAACTTTACATACGTGGCATTAAATAAACGAAGAAAAAAGAATTATAAACACTTTAAAAAAGGTCAGATAAAAATCTAGACGTCTGACTAAACATTCGAGCGAAAACAACAACAAATTGTAAACGGTGTTACGTTCAACCCTCCTCCTACTATTTGCGAAGAAGACGATAAAGTGTAAAAAACTTAATGTTCTGCATTTAATAAACCACAAAACGGGAGGGTGCAAAAGGGCAACTAATCCTAAACAAGTAAACAAACAGCAATAACAACAACTACAACTACAACAACATTATCATCACCAATAGCAGCAATAATAATAAACAATACGCAGAGTACAACTGACAATATGTTTGCAAATTTTAAAAATCGTTTAGCTTCAGTTATAGCACCCGATATACCCGCTTTACCCTCGAGTCATGATCATCATATACCCCGTGGGTCTTCCCTCTATCACCAACGTATGTTACAGCAACAACAGCTACAGGATAAATTTGCTTATGCCCGTCCACCTTTCTTGCAGTTGTTGACACCCGATGAACTTAAGGCCTCAGCCGATCATAATGTTAGACCTATTATAGTACCTCGTGATATAGGTCTCTTACCCTGGGGTACTGGCTATGCGGAATGTGTTAATTCTGGTAAATCAGAATGGAATGAGGATCAAGGTGCCTTTTGTCGTCAAATTTTATCAGATCCCACGCACAAATATCCTGATTTACCTTATACGTATTTTGGTATATTCGATGGTCATGCTGGTTATGGTGCTGCCTTGGCGGCCTCACATCAATTTCATCATATTTTACATGAGAAATTAGTTGATTGCATTGAATTGCTATTGCCGCGTGAGGAGATGGAAGATTTAACATCCCCTGCAGCAAACAAATCGCAAACTGTAAATTCATTTCCCCATCCGAGCCATTTTCAGAGAACAGTCTCCAAAGATGAATTGATTATAGGAGCGCTTGAGAGTGCCTTCATACACATGGATTCACTAATAGCACAAGATCGTAACAGATATCGTGATGCTGGTGGTTGTACGGCTTGTGTATCCCTGTTCATCAATGGCAAAATGTATGTAGCAAATGCTGGTGACAGTAGAGCTGTGTTGTGTCAGAGAAAAATTAAAGGCAAACGGGATGAAACTAACACGGCAAACTGTGATGGTTCTGAGGTTCCTTCCCTGAACCTTTTTCATTTGATCATACACCCGAAACCGAAAGAACACGATTACTGGGCGTGGCTCAGTATAAACCACACTTAATGGGTAAATATTATACTGCCATGGAATATGCCAAACGGCCACATGAACGTGACTTGGGTCAACGTATTTTATGTAGACAAGGTACCAATAAGGGTTGGACTTATAAAACTTTAACGAGTGATGACTTAAAAATGCCAGTAGTAACGGGGGAGGGTAAACGATCACGCCTATTAGGTACTTTGGGAGTAACTCGAGGTTTTGGTGATCATGATTTGTTGGCCTTAGCGACGGGCACATTAATTAAGCCATTCCTAACGGCGCAACCAGAAGTTAATTACAGAGATCTCACTAAAATTGTAACCATTCCAGGTGAAGAAGAAAATAAACTTAAAATTTTGTATACCAAAATGTACTCAAATATCTTTTCTTTCAGATGAAAACAATGAAGATGGCGATTACGGCATCCTAGTCATGGCAACTGATGGCCTATGGGACGTATCCGAAAATGAAGCTGTTGCCCGTACCGTATTTCAAACATTGCACAAATATCCAACTGAAAAACATCGCTACACCATGGTGGCACAAGAATTAGTAGCTAAAGCTCGTGGTAAAATCAATGACTATGGACATTGGCGTTTAGCCGATAGTAAAGCTGCTGCCACAGTCGATGATATATCAGTGATAGTTATACCTGTATATCAGTATTATAAGGAACATGTAGAATATGAACAAAAATGTCTGAGAGAATATCGTGAACGTATTGAACGTGAAACAACGGCACAAGCACTAGAAGCAAAAGAGGAAGAAGAACATCAACAACAACAGCAGCAGCAACAACAACAACAGGAGCAAATAAATTCTTTAGTAAATGGTATGCAAGAAATGGCTCAAGTTGAAATAGAGCCCGAAATGGAAGAAAAAATGGATGTTAGTAAGGAAGAGGATAAAGAAAATAACACTAAAGATGTGGCTGAAAATGAAAAAATTGAAGAAATGGCTAGTCCGGAAGTGGAAAAAATGGATGAAGATGATTTAGATAAAACTTTGGAACAATTTGAAGCTGTTAAAGAACAAAAAGAAAAGGAAAAGGAAGAAGGTATTTATAAAAATAATTGAATGTAATTTTAACATTTAATAAATTTTATTATTAATTTGTAGAACCAAAAACAGAAAAGTCTACAACATCTCCCTCAAAAAATAGACAGCAGCAACGTAAAAATCAACGTAAAGATAAACGTTAATTTCATATTTCCAAATCGCGTAAAATAGTAAATACAATACAATAAATAATATACAATAAATGTTGAAACAAAGAAAAAAGTAATAAAATCAACTGTACTTTTTTTAACAATTAAATGTAAATTTATTTTAGTCATTTAGTATTAAATATTATACAAAATTCCTTCAATTAATATAATTGCCTTCTTGACTTTCCATTTTTTTACCCATAAACATATAAAATATTACACTCAATTATTTATAAAACATATTCCTTAAATATTTATTTTTGCAAAAATAAACCACAAGTGGACAAAACCACAATAAAATTAAAATTTGCAATTTAATTTTGAAATCATTAACTTATAGATAATATTTATTGAAAAAAAACCCAACAACAAAAATGCTGTATAAATTATTTTTATAAAAAAATAAGTTCAATATATTTATTATTGTAATTATTCATTTATAAACTTAAAAAAATAATCAATAAATAAAATTTAAAAAGAAACAGAAATAAATGAGTGAAAAAATTATAAATAAATAAAAATAAAAACAGAAAAAAAATTCAATTAAAACGTTTGCAATAAATCTAGAAGATTAGAAAAAAACTTAAAAACAATAACTAAATAAAATAATTAAAATAGTAAATATAAACAAAACAAGAAATAAAACTGTAACAAATACAATAGATAACAAAGAATAAAATGCAATTCATTACAAAATACCTAAATCTATATATGTATGTAACATAGGATGTGTGTATGTAACGTATGGACTTTAAAGACGGTTATGCCAATATGGGCTATGAAAATTCCGATAGGGCCAGCGAAAGGCGTATCCATCATACAAAGCAAATTTTGATTATCAATTAAAAAACGAATTACACAAACTAAAACTCTGAAATTTAGTCTCAATCACTTTCTCTAGGATCTGTTTACTGAACGGATAGGATCAGGGGGAGAAATAGCCTCCATTCAAAGCAAATATTGATTATATTTAAAGAACTACTTCATCGAAAATCTTCAAATTTGCGTTCAATCACTTTTTTATTATCCGTCGAGATTTGTGAAATTTCATTCAAGATCTATGAATGAGGAGAATTTTTGTGTAGCAAAACGCACCGGGTAAAAGATATTAAGTTTATATATATTTTTCGAAACAAATAAAATATTAGAATTTCTTTTAAATCAATAAATATGAATCATGTTGTTTAATTTAAAATCGAATCATATCGAAGAATTTTGCAGGTCTTATCAATAATTTAATTTACCTCCACTTGTTTTTGTTGTCTTTCATACTTGTTAAAATTCTACAATATTTTCTATCTTTCCAAATTTTGTACATTTTTTGTTATTCGCTATACCACCATTGATGGTGAAGTTATTATGCATTTGTCCAGATGTTTGTAAATCGTGCTACCACCACTTTTAAGTAAACCATTCGAGAATCGAGAATCACTTTTTGAATCGATTTAACCATGTCCGTACGTCTGACCGCAAGGCTGGCTAGCAATCTATGTTAAGCTTGTTCGCAAATTACAAGTGTGAAATGAAATTTAAATATAGCATGTTGCATTATTTTGACCCAAGGTCGATGGCTATTGAAATTGGTTACGATTGGGTTATTATTTTATATACGCCCCATACTAATGTCCCTTCCGAAATGAGATTTTGGCAAAAAAAATCTTAATTTAAATTTTAATCAAATTCTGCAAAAGTAAGTCCAATGATATACTAAAACGATGTGCCAAATTGTATGGTACATTATTTCTCAAAGGACCCATATAACCCCCTTGCAATTATCACTGTAAAAGACATAAATCTCACATATGCATGGATATAGTAGTAAATTTGGCCAAATTAAGATAAATATAAGCAAAAACCGGTGTGTGAAATTATACGAGAGTCGGTCCATAATTTTTTCTAACTCCCGTTTAAGCCTTCAAAAGAACTTCCATAAATTTCACATAAATGTTAGTATTATAATAATACTTATGCAAATTATACGAGGGTCATTCACAAATTTTTCATAGCAGTCATTTCAACCAACAATCTTGTGTAGGGTATTATTTAGTTGGGCTTAACCCATCTTTTTATTTGTTTAAATTTAATTTTAATATATTATTTCCCGTTGTGTTTTTATCTTAACACAAAAAAGTTTATAAGTTTTGTGTCTTCTGTATTTATTTACTCGTAGACACACTTTTTGTTTAATTTTGCAAATTAATGGATTTCTGTATTAATTCAATTGTCCGTCTTTTTTCTCTTTTTCTGATTGATAAGAAAAATACTGAGAATACAAGATAGAATGCATAGTCGGTCAAGCCCGATCTTCTAATACCCTACACCACATCGTCGTTTAAAAATGGTAATTACAAGAATTTAATGAACGACCCTCGTATAATTTGATTTTCTGATTTATTCTTAAGTGTGCAGTATATTACTGTGACACTAAGAATTATTTTAAATTTTCTGTGGGGGTTTTTATGGGGACTACAAGAAATTTTGAACTGACCTTCGTATAATTTGCACATCTAAATTTGACCAATACCAACATTTAAGTCAGAATTTTGCCCTTAAAAGTGTAAAGTATTTGGAAGGGAACTATGAGAAATAATAGACCGACCCTCGCATATTTTGGCACATCGTTTTAGAATGTTATAAGACTTACTTGTACCAAATTTTTAATCGCTTTGTATTAAGGACTTTTATGACCTTAAAACCCGTTCCGGGAGAAACATTTGGACCCAACATGGCGAATTTCAATATGCTTCGTCCTTAATAATATGTACCAAATTTCATCGCGATATTTCAAAAATTGGGACCTGTAGACTTTACACAACGTTTTCATGCACAGCCAGCCGGACAGACATCGCTAAATCGATTTAGAAAGTGATTATGAGTCGAACGGTATTACTTAAAGGTGTAACACCATTTTTCTGCATGTTACAAATATCAGCACAAACGCCTTATACCCCAAACATCTTCGCTGGTGTAGGGTATAAATATATAAACTTCTTTGTTTTAGTAATAATGAAATCACAGGATACAGTTTATTTATCGTAATCGTGTGAAATATTAGTAGATAAAACATTTCGTTTCACTAAAATGGAAAATAAATAATTAACTCTATCTAATTTCGAAAAGAAGTCTTAATTTTAATTTATTTCGTAAAGACAATAATTCCGATATTGATAACTGAAAATTATGCTAGAAATCATTTTATATACGACTATACACTGGAGCATATTTCTCTAAAACATCTTACTTTTTTTTAAAGAATTAGAAAAATAACACTATAAAATATTAATTGGGCACTAAAGGAGTGAGATCGAAAAATTCTTAACACACTTTTTTATTAATACTTTTCATTTAAGTATATTTGAATCCTTTTAATCAAATTATTTTTGTAAAACATGTCAGTTATTATGTTTTATGTTAATTTCATTAAAACGAGTGGTCAGAAAATTGGGCGTACTAAAACTATTAACTATTTTCAATCAAATCCAACTTGTTCCTATAAAAAGTTAACCAAACATTCTTAGGTCTGTTGACAAACTGTTTCCAATATTATTAAACAGTACGGAGAGAAATAAACCTGACTCAAATAGAAGGTAAGGTCCACTTGATGTTCCTGAAGTCAAAAAAATAGAAAGCATTTTCAAAAGAGCACCCAAGACATCCGGAAGGAAAGCAGCGGAGTTAATGCTAATGTAGATTTAAAAATATATAAAACTCAAAAAGTTTCTGGCGTGAAGGCTAGAGGCCAAAAACAGAGCACGGAAATTGAAGTCATGTTTTCTAGAAAATTATAATTGATACATAATGAATGACGAAACGTACTGGCAGATATTCCACAACTTTCTGGTCAAACATTTTATGTTGCTGAAGGTTGTAGAAATGTATAAAAGATCCAAAAGCAGGTAAAATTTCAAAAAGTTTTTTTATGGCAGGCAATAGGCAATAGAAACCAATCATGTATTATACGAGGCTCTATAATACACCAAAGAATAATTTCAGAAAAAAATGATTTCATTTATATGACTTCATAATTTGTCCACTTATTTTTGACATCCTGTCGCTGTGACAGTCCCTCGAGTAGTATAAGAACAATGACAAGGTATTTGTATCAAGAGAGGTAAATCCTCCAAACTACCCTGAGCTAAGACCAGTGGAGAAATATTGAACTCCCGTTAAAAGAGTATAAAAGAGTGCAAAAAAGGTGTCCAAAGTGTGTTAGATTTTAAAAGCACTATAAAAACGGTGAAAGAAGTGTTTCCGAAAAAGGTTCAAAATTTCATCTAGTGATTGAAATTTTAAAAATATATATTTTTATATTTTTAAACTTAAACTTAAAAAGATTGAAAAATTCTTGTAAAATATATATGTTAAGAATTTTCGATCTCATTCTATAAAATATTTAATTTTTAGTATTTTTTTCTACAAAAGCATTTTTGACATCTGCGTTTATAGAAATACTTCACAAAAATAGCACTAAGAACATTGGATCGCATGAATAAGACACACAACAAGAAACAAAGTTGTTGTTAATTTTGAAAAGGAACCCTTAAGGTGGCCCTTCTGACCTGGTTAGGTGAAGGTTATAAAAATTGAATGTGTTTATAGGATAATGCAACAGTGTATATTGTATCCCTCCTTTTAAAAAATAAAACACGTTTTATTTTGCAATTAAATTTCTCTTTTAAATGAATTTCTTTTTTAATCTGTTTTGTTTTTTGTTTTGTTTTAATAATATTTGGTTTTATTTTAATATACAATAATTAATTTTTGTTTAAAAATTATTACATTTTTCAAAAATTTATTTTGTAATGAAACTTTCTTTTATAATTTTATTTAAATATTTTAATAATACGATTAAATGCCTAAACTAAATGAAAACTAAAAAAAAAACAATAAAAAAATAAAAATTAAAATAAAATAAAAAATATTTACTTAATTAGAAATAATTCTTTTTATCTTTTATTAATAATTTTATTAAAATTTCGAATAAATATGTCGATTTGTTAGAAAAAAAATAACATTTAAGACATTTAATACTAATTTCGAAAAATATTTTATTTTAATTTTTTTTATTATATAAGAATATATAAGAATTCTTTTATATTATTTTATATATATTTATATATAAGTATATAAACAAATATTTATATATTTATGTATATAAAGAGCAACTCTTTATTTTTGTTAACCATTTAAATTTAAAAGCAAAATTACAATTATTTAAAACATTTTTTTGTTAGTGTTTTTTTATTTTAATTAATATTTTTTATTCTTAATTGTATAAAAAGAGCTTTAAAAAAGGAAACGAATGTAAAACACATTTTTTTAATCGTTCAAAAATATTAGCTGCTTGAACTTTATACGTTACACAGTGTGTCCAAATAGAATTTTCTGGAAATAATTATGAAACTTTTGAACCGTTAAAGATATCTTAATGAAATTTTACCTAGTCAGAGCTGAGTTGACCTGGAGTAATATAAGCCCTTATATGGTCAGAGGCGTAATCAGTGACCCGCCAAAGTTGATCACATCGGGTATGTTGATTTTTAAAAAAACATTTATGAATTGAGAGAAATGAATCCTTGTAAATGTATATAAAAAAGTCCTTTTTTTAAGATTGTGGACTTACTGTAGGTCCTACTTTATTAATATTTGCCAGATTCCCTATAAATTTCTAAAAAACTTTGGTGCAACAACTAAAAAGTTATATTAAACTGAAATTGAAAATTTCATTTTTTTTAATTTTTCACAAAAAGGTGGCAACATTTATTCACCTTTTTAAACCATTTTTTTTTTTTGCTTTGTGCTTCTATATTTTTTGTTTTATAAAGAAATCTTAACGAGAATGCATGTAAACTAAATCAGGATGAGATAGGAGAAAATGTGCCCTCAAGACCTTTACAAACTTGGTTAATTTTGGAAAAATATTTTTTTTAGGTTCTCAAATAGCAAAGCTGGAACCATATTTTAATAATTCTTAACATATGTACGGTAAATACAAAATGACAAAGCGATCATTTAAGTCAAAAAAAGATGACAAAAATTTTAAACATGATTTATAAGGATTAAGATTTTGGGTATTTCGGTATTCAAAAATGGGAATCTTTTTAATTTCCTGAATCATAAATAAGTTTATATATTTTTTGACATCAAATGACGTCCGATTTGTATTTTCAATAAAAATTGTGAATCTTTAAGTTGTTAAGTTTTCATAGATACAAAACACTTGTGTGAGAAATTTATTCCTTGTTTGAACATCCACGCTAAACTGGGCTTTTTATTTTTATTTTATTTATTTTTTTTGCGACGGGGAATTAAAAATGTATATATATATTTATATAGTTGTTGCACCAATATTTTTTAGAATTTAAAAAAAAATCTGGCATATAATTTTGTAAATTTTAAGATCTAAAGTAATTGAATATCTCCTAAACTATAATATATAACCCAATCGATTGGCTTATTTTTATAAACATTTACAAGAAATATCTTAATACATAATTTATTTTCTCTAAATTCATAAATGGATTTTTGGCCCATTAAAAAAAATCATCTTTGATCAACTTTGGATTGTCATTGACTACGCTCCAGATCAACTCAAAAATACCTCTATGTCAGATATATCTTAACTGTCCAAAAGTTATTTCCAAAATAATCCATTTGGACTTACAGTGCGTTAGCAGTTTTGAGAAAAAAAACGTAGAAAATAGTTTTTTTGTTAAGAAAATACTGGTTAATTAAAAAAAAAACAATAATAAATTTTAGTACAAAGAAATTATTATTATTTTTTTTGTAAAATTTGTTATTATTAATTATTATTTAAATACAGATTGTAGAGAGTAAATACTTTTCGTTTTGTTTTAGTTATGATTAATTAAGTGTATATAAAATTATTAATATATTTTTATTTTAATATATAGTTTTTTATATTTATTAATAATATTAATTAGTATAATATATTTAATTTTAATTCTTTTATTTATTTTATTTAATAATTTTGTTTAATGATTTGAATTAATGATTTTAAAAACTGTGTCAGCAATAATTAACAATTTATTTTAGTTTTATTTTATATTTAATTAATTAACTACATTTTATGTTTAAACAAGTTTATTAAATATTTTATATATATATATTTTTTTTAATTTCTTTTTATAATAATTTCTAATGTTTGCTAATATTTTTACCAAAAATATTTTTTATTTATTTATTTTTATGTTTGGGAATTAATTTTTAATTTTAGGGTTTAACAGGTCATAGGGTTTCATTAAGTTATTGTATTTAATTCGGAGTTAACAGGAAGTTTTCTTTATTATTTAAAGCAGGATTTTAAATCATAAAAAATGCATTAAATAATTTTTTTTATAAAAATTAAAAATTTGTAATGAAATTTCTCTTAATATTTTTTCTAAGCCCTTAAGATTTTGCATTGCATTTAGTAATATGGAATTTAATAAGTTTTTGGCCTTGATTTAAGGAGTGAGTTTTAAAAATTCTTAACATACATAAATATTGGATGAAGGGATCACAATGGATTATAAGGTCACCGAGTGAAGGTGTGTATTTTTGATGTGACGATAATGCACACCACCCTTCCCAATTAGGTCTTTTACGGGTGTCTATACGACTATCATTGAACAAGATGGCAGAGCATTAGAACATTGAACTGGGGGGAGGTCCAAGAACATGAGACCATACGTGGCAAAGTGGAGGCTGATGCCCTAGCGAGAGTAGGTGCTAATCTCACGGATGGAGACACAGATTATCTGTGTAGAGTACCAAGTACCACTTTCCGCATGCAAGAGATGAGTAGAGGTTGAACTCTCATAACAGACACGGTTACTGCTCTATCTGGACACTATTGCTTCGAGGTATATGTATAAAAAAAAAAGGTTTCCATCGCTTGATTTTTTCAAGAGCTGTATGAACGAAGAGGAGGCGGAAACTATTCTCCATCTTCTTTGTCACTACCCTGTTTTTAGTGGCTTTTGAATGCACTGACAGATTTAGCTACTGCTAATTTACGGAACATATGCGGCATCTTTCGGAATAGCGCATAGTTTGATGATGCTAATGCTCACTAGGATTCTTTACAGTTTTTGTGATGTAAAGGCTGGACAACTGGACAGACACTGTTAATCTTTTTTTCTTTCTTTCTTTAACATGACTTTACTTCTGAACTTTTCATTGTCTTTAATCTTAACTTCCAATAATACTTTCTATTCTTTCCTTTCTTTCAAATTCTTATAAAGAAAATCAAATCTTTCACGGCAGCCTGCTGCCCTAACCTAATCTATATGTAAATAAAAGCGAAACCACTCAATTTTCAGTTTTAATTGTTTTATTTGATTGAAATTATTATTACATTTTATACAAAAAATATTTGTATAATTTTAATTTCTAAAGATGAAATTTCAAACGTTTTTTTAAAAATCCATACTGTCATACTTTTAGACTTCTTTTTGTACTCTTTAATTCTCTTTTAAGAAAAACACAAAATCTCTCAACTGACCTTAGCACCGGGCAGTTTCGAAAGATTTGCCTCTCTTGGTATAAATACCACATTATTGTTCTTGTACCACTGAAGAACTTATTTACCATATTGACAAGATGCCAGAACAGGCTAAAGAAAAGTGGACAAATTTTGAAGGTCTTATGGATGGAAGTAGTTTTTTTGTTTTTCACTGAAACAGCTGTAAAAACAATATGGTTAATTGTTATTTAACTTCAGACCAAGAAATTGTGCCACTTTTATAGGATGTCTCCATAGATCTTCCGGAATAAGGATTGTCTTGGCAGTAAAACAAATGTTGTTTACTATGTGGTCCTTGGCCACACGCTGGACAAATATTAGAAACGGCGCAAGGTCAAAACAAGACCTGTAGGCCATCCTGAACGTAGTTGTGACAGAACTACTCATTGTTGTTCTCTACAAATCCTCTTTTATGTCTGCGAAAGGAAGTGAGCGGCCTCCAAGTACAACATTCATATGGTGACATGAAACCGTTGTATTTGTGAATTTTACTAAAACTACTCTTCTTAATCTCAACAGATCCTGTTCTATGTCTGTTGAAGGCAGTGGGCGGCCTCCAAGTTCGACATTCATATGGTAACTTGAAAATCTGGTATTTGAGAATACTGATCGATAGGATGTTGTACATACTTATGTAGGCTCCATTCATATATCCGAAAATCTTTTCTCACATGACATCCAAGAAATAACGAAAAAATCTTTGGTGTACAAAATCCTTGATGTTAATTTCAGTAACAAATAATTGCTTTCCATACCAAGGAATAGTATGGAACTGCTTTTGTTACTTAAACATTTCTTTAAAAGTCCCTCAAGTATCAGCAACTTACAACTTTTAACCAGAAAGTTGCAAAAAACACTTGTTTGTCAGAATAAGAAGAATATTTTCTTTTAGAAAACTTGACTTCAGTTTCCATGCACTGTTTTTGGACTATAAAGATTTAGCAGCGTTCCCGTCATGAAAATTTTGATTCTTGTATGTTTTTAAAATTCCATTAGCTTTAACTTTTTGTACAAAATAGTGCGATCACTGTGCTAACCGGAATGCTTTCGCCTTAGAAGCATCATGTGAACATTCCTTCCACCTGACCCTGGTTTTCTATCAATGTACAACATCTCCCTTTGAATGATAAATTGGGTTTTGTTGAAAAAAATTTTAGTCTGCACATTTAGTATAAAATTTTAGTTAAAATTTGTATATTAAGAATTTCTTGATCTCATTCCTTAATTGCTCCATGTAAATTAAACCTTTCTTGTTAATTATTATTCATTAATCATCATCCATTAACATTTATCAAATTAAGTCTTTTATGCAAATAACTATTTTAATATTTTCTTTTATTTTGTTTTTAGCACAAAAAAAAACAAATTTTACTTAAAACTAAAATTAAAATCTCATGATTCTAAAATCGTAATACCGTTTGAAATTAAATTAAATTAAAATTGCAATAAAAAATATTAAAATCTTTTAAAGCTTACGATATCTAAGAGGAATATAATTTTAATAAAAATTTAAAATCAATAGTAATAATTTTTAGAAAGAGAATAAAATTCGCTATTTTAATTGTAACTATTTTTAAAAAATTCTTTTATACACAAAAATATTAAAGATAAATTTTCATAAAAATTTTAGTTTTTTGTTTGTATTTTAAATATAAAATAAATAATTAACTTGTTTACTATAAATGGAAGATTGTTTATGTAATAATTATTTCAACTTCTTATTTGAAAATTTAAGAAGTTTTTCTTTTTTATATATTTATTTAGTGTTTTTATTGTTTTATACCCTCCACCACTACAAGTGGTATATTAAATTTATCATTCCATGTGTAACACTAATCAAGTCTAAATCTAAGTCGATTTAGCTTTGTCCATCTGTTTGCTGTTGGCACGCTCACATCAACAAACACCAATCACATAGCTTAATGAAATTTGGCCTTAGTATTTGTTATAGACCCTATTTAAAATCAACAAAATCAGTTCAGTATATTAAAATATATACATCGATATCTGAGGAAACCTCTTAGTTCAAGCAAAAAACTTTCATAAAGTTGTTCATTATAAATCGACAAACTGGAATGAAGTTTTCCATAATATTTAGTTGTTTGTACTTCATTACATTCCAAAAATCATCAAAATCGGATCAGTAGAAAACTATAACTAATTTTAACACTCATAAAGAGTTCCGGTGTTATATTCAAGAAAAACTTTTCTATATATATTGTATACTTCTGTGAGTGTATACGTACGCAATATAACGTATATTCTCCACACGCATTTGTGGTGGAGGGTATTAAATAGATTCGGCATAGCCGAATATTACATTCTTACTTATTTTCTTATATTTTTTTTCTCTAAGTAAAAAGTTGTGCTTAATTTTGTAAAGTTAGAAATTAAAAAAAAGTAAGCCAGTGTTTCACAACTCGTGTTTTGCAAAAAATTTACCTTTTTTTGGTTGTTTGAGTTTGTTTTCTTTTAGTTTAGATTTTGCTTTTATCATTTCATTTTCTTTTTTTTTTCAAATTTTCTTTTGTAAAGCTTTACTTTTCTTTATAAGGAATTTTATTTTTTGTTAGTATTTTTTTCATTCATTCATTCATGCTATTGAATCGTTTTCGTTATTTTGTGTAGTTGTTGTTTTTGTTTTTTTTTTTAGAATATTTGTTTGTGTGTGTGTGTGTTTTAAAATAATTATCTTAAGAATTTCAATTTAAAACGTATTAAAAATGCTGGCCATTTAACAAAAGAAGCTTTTGATTACGTTTCTAAATTGGCACGAACTTTGGCACGTCGTTTGGCCAATGTTGATTGTGTCACAGGCCCCACATTTGCTGCCTGTGGTATGGCAATGGCTCTAAATGTGGCATCCACTGCACCACGTAAATTAGCATTAGCTTCTCTAGCCATATTGGCATTATGGGCAAAATTACTTGTTACATTTGTTACTGTCGCATTGCCCACTACTGCACCACAGACACCTGATTGTTGATTTGTAGTGGAGGCCATATTTGTGTTGTTAGCAGAAGGTATACAATATTCTGTTAGACGCACTGAACCTGCTGACTGTTCCTTAAGCCAAGGATGTTGTAGTATTAGTGCTGCAGTTGGTCGATTTTCTGGTACAATATGTAACATTTGCCTGAGTAAATCTTTAACAGCACTCGAGACTAATGACCATCGTGAGGAGGTAAAATCTATATGGCCCGAACCAATACGTTTTAATATCACATCAGGTGAATCATTAGGTGTTGAGGCAAATGGTGTACGACCCGACAACATTATATAGAGTAGAACACCTAATGACCATATATCACAGGCTAAATCATAGCCTTGTCGTTTTAATACTTCGGGTGCAACAAAATTCGCTGTATAACAGGGTGTCATAAGTAGACCATTATCGGCACGTAATTGTTTTGCAAAACCTAAATAATATTTAAGGGGGGTGTTACAAATACATACTTAATATTTATTAGCAAAAATACTGTCCAAGTCCAAGTAGTTTTAAAAGCCATAATTTTTAATTTTTAAATTCAAGTGGTTTCAAAACAATCTTTTGAAACAAATTCAATAATTTTAGAATTTCTTGTTTTTAATGTAATTTTACATGGAAATTATTGAGATATTTGGAAGAGCATAATTTCTTAGTTGGTAAAACAGTAAAAGCATGGACCTACAAAGATGGTCACTTAAGATATTGAATATGATAAAATTAATAAGATAAAAATAACACAAAAATGTCATACATATGCGGGTGTCTGTTATACACTGATGTATATTTTTTAAACGCACGTAATTTGTTATTTTTGTTTTATATTTATGGTTCTCTTCTAAAAGTAAATTTGAATTTTTTAATGAGGGTCAACTTTTGATCATTACGAGATGTAGAATATTTCTATAAGCGAAGGTGAACAAATTGGTTTTCAAAAAATTACCAAAAATAAAATATAAATTTCTGTTTCTTATAAATGAAGATATTTCTTAATGACAAAATCTCAATTTGGTCATAAAATTCAACATTCAAAATGTGTGGTGCAAAGTTTCCTTAAGAAAGGACAGAATTAGCGTGATCGGAAACCTACCAAATGAAATACAAAATTATCAATAAAACAGTTTTACCTTATAAAACAAAAATCAACCCGCAACAAATTGAATTCTACTCAAATAAAGTACAAAATAAATATTCCTGTGACTTCCAAACACATTGCTCACATTTTACAAAGAGATAGAAATTGGAAGAAGGCAAAGTGTAAGCAAATGCTCACAGAACAGCATAAGGAAATGCTCTAAAATTCGCACGAAAATACATGAAATGGGTGGACTAGAGGAAAATTTTAATTTTCTGATGATAAAAAAATGATTCATACTCACGATATTACCACGATTTAAGAACAAACGATGTCCGATGTAGATTTATGATTTGAGCAGCATTTTCTGCAGTTAGCAAATCTAAAATGTTTTTCCAACAAAAATTAATAGAACAATTTATAATGAATTGCTGAAAGATGTTCTTTCCTCTTTTTTGGATGAAGTAATGTTGAAGATTGCAGTCTGTTTTGACTGGAGGGATAGCATTCCGTACTTAAACCCAATGGAGTACTTGTGGGGATATATGGCCCCTTAATTGTATTCAAATAAGTTAAAAATATTTTAAATGAAATCTTAGTTGATTTAATAAAAATATTGTTTGTCAACTCTTTCTAATTCTTAAAAAATATTATGTGCTTTTATAGGAAAATGCACCAGTATATGATTAGATAAAATTTTATATTATTTTGAATTAGAAATTTTGAAAAAATCTATTTTTTTGTGATTTTTTTTAAAAAAGAGCTGAGCTGTTTAAAATTCACTATTTTCGTCAGGATTAAAATTTTCTTTTTCTAAATACTGAAAGAATCCATGACATAAATAAATCTAAAGCATATCCCATAAGAAAGAAGAAGAACTTTTAATTTCATTAATTTTAACATAATTTCTTAAGTATTTTGAGGAGAAAGATCGAATAATTCTTAACAAACATTTTTCACTAAAACTTTTAATTCTTTTCAAATATATCAGTTATTATGTTTAATGTCAAATAAATAAATATATTGATAATCTGATTACAATGGGTGACCAGAAAAAAGTTCGTTCTAAAATTGTTAAATATTTTCAACAAAAGCAAACTTGGTTCTACCAAAAATTTGGCCAAGAATTTCAGGTCTGTCTTCAAATTGTTAACAATCTTATAAAACAGTATCGGGAGAACTTGTTCGTTGATAGAAATCCAGTTCAAATATAAGGAATAGTCCACAAGATGTTTCTAAAGCCTAAAAATAGAAAGCATTTTCAAAAGAGTTTCCAACATATTCGGTAGGAAAGCAGACTAGTTGGCTCAGTGCTCGGAATATTTGATACGAAAAGTTCAAAAAATACAAGGCTTAAAAAGCTCCTGACAAAGAACGCTGATAAAAATTTAGAGGCCAAAATTAAGAGCACGGAAATCAAAGTCAAGTTTTCGAAAAAAATATTCTTGGTGCATAATGGATAACGAAATGTATGATCTGGTACATTTTTCACAACTTCCTAGTCAAAAAGTTAATGTAGCAGATCATCGAGGGAATTTTCAAGAAATGTTTAGGACAGTCAAAATTTCCCAAACAGTTCTATGACAAACAATATTTTGTGGGTATAAAAAGACAATCATTTGTTACAACGGCTCTATAAATACCAAAATTACGTATTAAGCAATTTTACATTTAGTGGTACAAGAACAACAGTGTGGTTACAATGAGGAAGCTAAAACCAGTATTGGCATTATGGGCAAAATTACTTGTTACATTTGTTACTGTCGCATTGCCCACTACTGCACCACCGACACCTGATTGTTGATTTGTAGTGGAGGCCATATTTGTGTTGTTAGCAGAAGGTATACAATATTCTGTTAGACGCACTGAACCTGCTGACTGTTCCTTAAGCCAAGGATGTTGTAGTATTAGTGCTGCAGTTGGTCGATTTTCTGGTACAATATGTAACATTTCTCTGAGTAAATCTTTAACAGCACTCGAGACTAATGACCATCGTGAGGAGGTAAAATCTATATGGCCCGAACCAATACGTTTTAATATCACATCAGGTGAATCATTAGGTGTTGAGGCAAATGGTGTACGACCCGACAACATTATAGAGTAGAACACCTAATGACCATATATCACAGGCTAATCATAGCCTTGTCGTTTTAATACTTCGGGTGCAACAAAATTCGCTGTATAACAGGGTGTCATAAGTAGACCATTTATCGGCACGTAATTGTTTTGCAAAACCTAAATAATATTTAAGGGGGGTGTTACAAATACATACTTAATATTTATTAGCAAAAATATTGTCCAAGTCCAAGTAGTTTTAAAAGCCATAGTTTTTAATTTTTAAATTCAAGTGGTTTCAAAAAAATCTTGTGAAAATAATTCAATAATTTTGGAATTTCTTGTTTTTAATGTAATTTTACATGGAAATTATTGAGATATTTGGAAGAGCATAATTTCTTAGTTGGTAAAACAGTAAAAGCATGGACCTCCAAAGATGGTCACTTAAGATATTGAATATGATAAAATTAATAAGATAAAAATAACACAAAAATGTCATACATATGCGGGTGTCTGTTATACACTGATGCATATTTTTTAAACGCACGTAATTTGTTATTTTTGTTTTATATTTTTGGTTCTCATCTTAAAGTAAATTTGAATTTTTTTAATGAGATTCAACTTTTGATCTTTACGAGATGTAGAATATTTCTATAAACGAAGGTTAACAAATTGCAATTTTCTGATGATAAAAAATGATTCATACTCACGATAATACCACGATTTAAGAACAAACGATGTCTGGATGTCAAATTAATAGATTTATGATTTGAGCAGCATTTTTGCAGTCCAACAAAAATTAATAGCACAATTTATAATGAATTGCTAAAAGATGATCTTTCCTCTTTTTTGGATGAAGTAAAAGGTGAAGATTGCAGTCTGTTTGACTGGAGGGATAGCATTCCGTACTTAAACCCAATGGAGTACTTGTGGGGATATATGGCCCCTTAATTGTATTCAAATAAGTTAAAAATATTTTAATGAAGTCTTAGTTGATTTGATAAAAATATTTATTGTCAAATCTTTCTAATTCTTAAAAATATTATGTGCTTTATAGGAAATGCACCAGTATGATTATAAATTTATATTATTTTGAATAGAAATTTTGAAAAAATCTATTTTTTTGTGATTTTTTTAAAAAGAGCTGAGCTGTTTAAAATTCACTATTTTCGTCAGGATTAAAATTTTCTTTTTCTAAATACTGAAAGAATCCATGACATAAATAAATCTAAAGCATATCCCATAAGAAAGAAGAAGAACTTTTAATTTCATTAATTTTAACATAATTTCTTAAGTATTTTGAGGAGAAAGATCGAATAATTCTTAACAAACATTTTTCACTAAAACTTTTAATTCTTTTCAAATATATCAGTTATTATGTTTAATGTCAAATAAATAAATATATTGATAATCTGATTACAATGGGTGACCAGAAAAAAGTTCGTTCTAAAATTGTTAAATATTTTCAACAAAAGCAAACTTGGTTCTACCAAAAATTTGGCCAAGAATTTCAGGTCTGTCTTCAAATTGTTAACAATCTTATAAAACAGTATCGGGAGAACTTGTCCGTTGATAGAAATCCAGTTCAAATATAAGGAATAGTCCACAAGATGTTTCTAAAGCCTAAAAATAGAAAGCATTTTCAAAAGAGTTTCCAACATATTCGGTAGGAAAGCAGACTAGTTGGCTCAGTGCTCGGAATATTTGATACGAAAAGTTCAAAAAATACAAGGCTTAAAAAGCTCCTGACAAAGAACGCTGATAAAAATTTAGAGGCCAAAATTAAGAGCACGGAAATCAAAGTCAAGTTTTCGAAAAAAATATTCTTGGTGCATAATGGATAACGAAATGTATGATCTGGTACATTTTTCACAACTTCCTAGTCAAAAAGTTAATGTAGCAGATCATCGAGGGAATTTTCAAGAAATGTTTAGGACAGTCAAAATTTCCCAAACAGTTCTTGGTATGACAAACAATATTTTGTTGGGGTATAAAAAGACAATCATTTGTTACAACGGGCTCTATAAATACCAAAATTTACGTTAAGCAATTTTTACATTTAGTGGTACAAGAACAACAGTGTGGTTACAATGAGGAAGCTAAGACCAGTGGATAAAAATTGGGCTCTTGTTTAAGGAGAATTAATTAAAATGAGGTGGATTTTAAAGAGAGAATGACTACCTGTTCGAGCAAAATGACTGAAAGGACTATAAAAATGTTAATGGAAGAGTTTACGAAAAAGGTTCAAAATCTAATAACTTCAATCCAATTAAAATAAACTAAAATTGTAAGCTTTTCGATCTCACTACTTGATAATAATTTTTCTAAATGTCTTGCAAAATAAATAAATAATAGTTTCGCATAATAAGTATCTTATAAATTACCTGAATTTATAATAAAATCAATATAACATTTTCTTATGAATAAGATCACAATTATTTAAGCGTTTTATATATTTTCATTATAATTTCCTTTTTCATTCATTTCATACTTACAAAGAAGACATGTATCTAATTTCATTTCCAAATAAAAGCGAAACCAAATCAAATCCCCTCTTCTGATGAAAATCGTAAAAAATAGACTTAAGTAGGAGGAAGAAAAGATGATTTTGCTCATTTTTTTTAACAATAACAAAAGTTCATTCACCAGAAATATACACAGAATGGTAAATGTTAAACAGCTTAGACTTGTTGAGCAAGTCAAATGTCAATTAAAGTATGAAACAAATAAAAGCAACAATAATAAAAATCAATAAATTACGCAAATAATAATCTACTTTTTGGAAAATTATGTAAATATTTTTATAACCTGCGTTGGTGATGAAATTTCTTTGCTAAATTTGTGGCATA
The DNA here is from genome assembly GCA_004302925.2 of Cochliomyia hominivorax. Classification (NCBI taxonomy): domain Eukaryota; kingdom Metazoa; phylum Arthropoda; class Insecta; order Diptera; family Calliphoridae; genus Cochliomyia; species Cochliomyia hominivorax. Next base: position 29,154,847 of record PYHX02000495.1, read on the forward strand.
ATTTCATTTATGTACGTTTCATCTATTTAAAAATGTGTTACCTTTCAAGCAAACTCATTAATATTTTAATTATAATCTATCTTTTAACCGGTGCGCTTTGCTGCAGTCTTAGATCTCAAAAGAAGTTTCAGAAATCACTAGGTGTATTGAAGAAAATTTCCTGCAATGAGGATTTTTCCAAATCCCTCTGACCCTATCCGCTTTAAAATATTCCAATAAAACTGATTCATAGTGAAAAAATTGGGACCAATTATTTACCCCATAATTAATAATTGTTATATGTAGATTTGTTTAGCCTTTGTTGTTTGTATGAACGCATCTATCAGCCATTTTCTCACGTAAAACTATATTGCAGGAAAATTATTGGGAACAAATTTTAAAAATGATAACTGCAAAAGTTGTATGAATAGAGCTGTGGTCCTATTAGTCCTATATTTTTTTCGCCACAGTAACTCTTTAAGAAAGTGATTGGAACTAAGTGTTTAAACTCTAATTATAATTCCCCATGGGTGCGGTTTGGATCAACCGCCCAGAAAAATCTTCAATAGTTCTTTAGATATTGGATAATTAGTTTCTTCTACGTATCCTCTGGTCCTATCATACGTTTTGTGCAGTAAAATAGTTCCATAGTTGGCACCAAATATTTGCTTTGTGTGGGGGGGTACCCCTCATTCTGTGAAAATTTCATTAAAATTGTCCCAGCCGTTTAGGAGTCCATACATTACATACACACAACATATATTTTATATATAGATAAATTTTTACAGTTAAGAACAAAAAATAACTCAACTCTTAAGCCGGTTAGGTTGGTTGAATTTTTTCTTTCTTGGTCATGACAACATATGTCGTCGTTTCCTCAGATGCTCAATATGTTTTTTTCTTAACATTAAATTTCTTATTTGTGTTGTTGTGGGGATTGTTGGTTGTAATTTTTAAAAATAAATACAAAAATTTGTACTCATCATTCCTATAAAGAATTTCAAACCACATGTTGTGTTAAATGGAAGTATTTTTAAATCACAAACAACAGCATTTTTTGCTCTATATTACAACCCACATCCGTACACAACAAACATCATCTATCAGATTTGGTAGTTTCAGTCAGTCTGTCTGTCAGTCATTTAGTCAGTTCCTTCTCAGCCAGACTGATAAAAAGACAAACCTGTTACTTATTTTCGATTCCTTTAAAAAAAAAACATTCACTCAATTATATTAAAAAGAAAACATAAGAAGAATATTTATATTTCTAAATTTAGAACAACCCCCAACAACAACAAACCCCCTGGTTGCAATAGTTGTTTCTCTGTCTATCTATCTGTCTGTCTGTCAGTTGGTTGCTTGGTTGCTCCTGTAGTAAAAATTTCTAACTATTATTAACAAGATATTACACTCAATGTCTGACGGCATTTACGCATTCATTCATCCCTCTATTTTGCATATTCATCTTTTCTTTCCTTCTTTGTTTTCTTATATGATTTTTTGTTTTGGAATGTGTGTTTATTTGTTTGTTTGGATCGTTTTTTTAATATTCCAGAATCGTCACAAAGAAATCAAATAAATACAAACAAAAGTCAATTAAAATATGACGGAACAAAATTAGATTTATTTAATGAAAATGTGGGATCTTTTTTTTACTTTTAGCATCTTTCTATAGTTTGATTGACACGAAAGTTCATTGATTTTTATATCATTTTGAAATATTAAGGTTTTTTTTCCAAAATCCAAAGAGATTAGACATTTGACTTTGATTTTCAAAAAGATTTGAAAGGTAAATTAGATAAAGTATTTCAATAGTGGAAATATTGCCGAGTTTATTTGAAAAGATTTTAGAAAATTGTAATTAAATTAAATAAAAACAAGAATATAAATCATATTGTTGGTTCCTCGTATATTTTGGTTTTCTGATTTATGCTTAACGTTGACAAATTATGGCAGACTCTCGTATAATTTTGACCATGACTGTTGTATATATTTACCTTTTAAACCAAATATAAATACAATACCAGGAAATTGGATCCCTTTCAGAACGACGCGAGTCACTCTTGACCCAGCTGTATCAATAGGATCGCTTTTCAACAAAAAGGATCAATCAAATGCAATTGAACTGTTAAAGCAATAATATTAATGTGAGATTTAAGCACTTTAAATAGTTTTTGAAAGTGTGCTTGTAAGGAAGCTTTAATGAATTATTAAGAATTATAGAACATACGCATAATACCCCTATCATCATTGTGATGTAGGATATAACACGAGTGCATTAATTAGTAGTATAATGTAATACAATGTGCATACCAAAAATATTAAATATTTTCATCAAAACCAAACTTGGTCCTACAAAATGTTGTCCAAACATTCAAAGGTCTGCCATCAAACTGTTTCAAATGTTATTAAAAAGTACCGAGATATCTTGTCCATTGATAAAAAAACCTGATTCAGGTAGAAGGAATATTCTACATGATGTTTTTAAAGCCAACAAATTTAAAGCATTTTTAAAAAGCTCCCAACATATCCGGTAGGAAAGCAGAACGGTTAGTTTAGTGATCTGACTATTTGGTATGAAAATTGAAATCTAACACAATTAAAAAAAAAACATACAAAAGTTCCTGGCAGGAACGTTGCTAAAAATTAAAATGCCAAATATAAAGCACGGCCTTTTATGTCAAGTTTTCTAAAAAAATATTCTTGCTGCACAATTGATGGCGAAACGTATGTTTTGGTAGTTATTTTGCAACTTAGTGGTCTAAATTATTTTGTTACTGAAGCTTAAGGAAAAATGAAGAAAAGATAATGACCCAGATGCAGTCAAAATTTCGAAAGGATTTTTTGTATGGCAAACAATATGCAGATGCGCAAAAGTAGATAATTATTTGTTACATCAAAGGAATTTTTTACATCAAGGAATTTTTGCCTGAAGTGGCATCCTACCACTATGGTATTCAGACCCTTGAGAATTATAATGTGATATTTGTATCAAGAGCACCAAATTCTCCAAACTGGCGGTAGCTTAGACTAGTGGAAGATATATATTGAAGAGCACAGAAAAGGCGTCTAAAAATGTGGTCGATTTTAAATGGAGATAGACTACCTGTCCGAATGAAGTGACAGAGATGTAAATTTAATTTAATAAAAAATAATAAAAACTGTAAGTTAAGTGGTTTAGTTTTTTATACCCTTCACCTGACGAGGTCAGAAGTTTGTCATTCCGTTTGTAATTTCCGTAATTTTGCGACATATACACACAAAGGTATATATTCTGGATCGGTATGAAATAAATATTTGTTTTAATTTCCAAATCGGTTCATTAATCGCCTATATATATATTTATAATTCTTTATTTTCCTTGTGGTTGTTGTTGGATATAGTATTAAAACAATAACAATGTAAAGCAAAGTAATGTTTCCGACTAAATTGTAACTAACCGATCGGAAATAATTAAGAGAATTTTTGAGTTCAAAATATCACAGCAATCGGTTTATTAGTTTCCAAGTTATAAGCAAAGAACTTCCTATGAGATAAATGGACAAAATTTGGATGCAAAAAATAGCTATTTTTTTCCTGAATTTTGGTTTTTAATATTCGAAATCAGCCCATAAACAGCCAATTTATTAATTACTCTTTTATATTTACGCTAATATTGTTTTAGTAAAAGCGTAAACTACTCTTGATCTGAATAAAATTTTCATGCATATTGAGTGCTCTAAAGAATCTATAAAGACTGATATAAAGGCTCCTTCTCTCCTCCTTCTACAAGTGATGATAGGCTCTCATAAGGCCTATTTACAACAGGGACTTAACATTATGTGTCAAGTCCGTTGCTTAAAAAAATGTATATAAGCAAAAGCGAAGAGTATAAAAATTTGGCACGACCGAATTTAACGCTTTAATTTGTTATTAATATGGATGTATGTTAAGAATTTGTTACTGTTATTAATATATATGTATGTTAAGAGTTTTTCGATCTTTCTCCTTAGGTTTTGTTGTTAAAAATAAATTCATCATATGTATGACCATTATGACTCAAACAAATCCTATATAATATGGACAACATTATATTTTATTTTAAATTTATAACCACAATGTAAATTGTTTCTTATATTTATATATCAACCTCAAATAATCACCATAATATATTTTATTTTTTTCATATTGTTCTTTGATTTATTTTATAAAACAAACTATGGCCTTTAAAATAAAATACAAAAAATAATCTTATATAAATTTTGTTTTTTACGTCCTTGTCTAGTCATTTGATTTTCTAATAAAAAAAAAAAACAATAGAAAAAATCAATTTCATTCACTTACCTAAATCACAAAGTTTCAATGTTTCGGGCGTTTGTCTCATGCTGGCATAAATCATATTTGAAGGCTTTAAATCACGATGCACTACACCATGTTCATGCAGATAGGCTACCGCTGAAACCATAGTCCTTAGCACAGCACTAGCCTCACTTTCACACATTTGACCAACTGCCAAAATGCGATCTAACAATTCACCGCCTTTTAAAAGTTCCATAACCAAATAGGCGGAGTGAACATCCTCGTATACAGAGAATAAAGTAACAATATTTGGATGATTGCCGTAACGCAACATTATCTCTACTTCTTCCCAACAGTCTGAGGATGAGGAGTTAGCCATATAAGCGGCTTTTTCTATAATCTTAACAGCAAAATGTTTTTTCGATGATTTATGTTCACAAAGGCGACAAACAGAAAAGGTGCCACGACCTAATTCTTGTAAAAGATTGTAGTCTTGATGGAAATTTCCGGGTAAAACTCCTGGTAAAGAGCGTGGAGCCTGTTGACTGGGTAAATAGGGAGATTGAGGTAATGAGGAATGATTGCTAAGGGATTGTTCAAGTAATACGGGGGCTACAAAAGAGAAACCACGAAATATTTCATGAGCTGAGGCGGAAATAGGTCCACCGGGTGAATCTCTAGGAGATTTTGAAGTGTATTCCACATCAAAGTAAAAAGCATCATCTCGCGATACGGCTGGTATAAAAGGAGGTCTTACTTCCTTCTTTTCCAAACGTGTCCAATCAATAGTGGAAAAGAAACAATGAGCCTTTATATCCAAAATACCATTTGGTCCTGCACCTAAACGATTTTGAGGATTTCTCTTGAATAAAGCTCTTAACAGAGCCTGAGCCTCAGGTGATAGATTCTCCGGCATGCCAAGTTTTGATCTTAAAATTTGATTCATAGTTTCTTGTCTAGATTGACCATGAAAAGGTAAATTGCCCGTTAACATTTCATACATTAAAACTCCAAAAGACCACCAGTCAGCAGCAAAATCATGACCTTTTCGATTTACTATTTCTGGAGCCATATATTCTACAGTACCACAAAAACTATAGGTTTTCGAACCATCCAAAGGTTGCTTGGATAGACCAAAATCTGTCAAAGCTATGTGACCATTTTCGTCCAATAGAATATTTTCAGGTTTTAGATCACGATATATAATGCCTAAGGAATGCAAATGATTTAGAGCCAAGGCCAATTCAGCCAAATAAAATTTAACATCTTCTTCTGTAAACATGACCTCTTTGGAAAGGCGTGTAAATAAGTCGCCTCCTCTCAGGAAGTCCAATATTAAATACAATTTTCCGGGCGTTTGAAAGGCATAATGTAATTTTACTATAAAGGCATGACCAACATCTGCTAATATTTTACGTTCGTTGGTGCTTCTTACTCTGTCCTTGATTTTCAAGGTGGCTTTTTTTAAAACTTTCATGGCATACAAGGTGCCTGCATCTTTACCCACAATTTTACGCACCAAAAACACTTTACCAAACGAGCCTTCGCCCAAAACACGCAACAATTCGAATTGTGAGGGATCAGCCTTTTCGTGACCCTCCTTAATCACTTCTTTCAATTCAAATTCATTTTCTCCACAATCACCACTAATACCTTGACCTCCACCAGTGGAATGCGAATAACATTCAGAATCACTTAAATCCATTAAGTCATTATTGGAATGTTGTAGCTGTAAATTGTTTTGTAATGTTAAAGATGCCTCAGTTGCTGCAGCTAACCCCTGTTGCTGATGTTTACCTAATGCTGCCTGCAGCTGTGAAGGTTGAATATTTTGTTGATGTTGCTGTTGTTGTTGTTGCAGTTGCAGTTGACGTCTTTGACATGACGTCACCGTTGTAACACCCCCACTTTCTTCATCGGTGGGTGTATGTTCCATTGGTGTTACCGCCAGACTACTGCAACCAGAAGAGGTGATTTGCATACGTGATATACCCACATGATGATCACTCAAATTGGAAGCAGCCGTTGAGGATGTGGACAATGAGTTGGGAGGTATGGAAGCCGTTGTAACGCCCAATTGTTGCTGTTGTCTTAGATCTTTATGAAGATCTGCCAACGGCATGGTGGCGTTAAATGTAAACTGCGAAGCTAACGTGATGGCAAAAAATTTTGACAATAACTCCAGCGAATTTCCAAATAAATTTGATTTTATGCAAAAATTAAATTCAAAACTCAGACACTTTTTATTATTATTTCACTAGTATTGTTATTATTATATTAATTAATTAATTAATTATTATGCTCAATGCGAAAAAATGTAAAAAGAAATAAACACACACACAATATTTATATTAATGACCTCCAGAAGGCGTAGGCGCTTGGCCTTCATTCATACAACACACAACAAATTTCCTCTTCTTTTTTCTTCTTTCTTTCTTTTCTTCTCAAAACTTTCTAAATCATTTATTTGTATTTGAATTTCCAACAATTCATGTTAGATTTTGTAGAAAACTTTTGATTTAATTATTTTTTCTGTGTTATTTTTATTATTTTTCTTTATAATAAAATTTTTCTTTAAAAGAATTTGCAATTTTCGTATTTCTTTTCTTCACTTATTGTTCACTTTTTAATTGTCAAATTATGACTAAAAAAATCTTCATTATTTGTTAGTTGTCATTATTTTAAGAGAGTGTGTAGTCACATTTATGTTTACAAAAATGTACTCACTCACTCACTCTCTCTCACTATTTGTATCAGGTTTTTAAGCAATTTGTTACTTCATTGTGAATATTGTGTGTATGTGTGTAAACCCATTGAATCATGACAGAGTTGTATCATGTATGAATAGTGTTGCCATTCTTAGATTATTTTTTAAACGTATGTAATTAATACAGTGTTACCAGAAAAACTGTGTCTTATGTCTTCAATTTCATGATCAGAATCCTCAAAATTTCTTACTTAAAGTATCTAAATTGAGTCTGAAGTATTTACATACATAAAAATTACAGTTTATTACAGAATCACAGTCTCATGTCTGGAATAATTATCCGAATTCAGTGAAATTGGCTATAATATTTAAAACCAGCTATATCGGACCATATCTGAGATAACCTCAAATTTCCAAAAAAAATCTCTTCTTAATTTTTGAACAAGAAGTAACTGGATTTAAATAGAATTTAACTATAATGTACATTTATATGTACTGCTGCATTATCAAAAAATCTTGATCGGAGCAAAAGTAAAATTTTTATCGGCTAAATATGTAAAATTATTAATATACTCCGATATCAATGAGAGATATTGGCCACAATTTTTAAGTTTCTTTTCTGAAATTTGTCACGTATATTTATAAATTTAAATTTTGCTGGAGCCATTATTTGCCCTAACTTCCATATAAAACCCCTTCCCAAAATATGGTTTTAAGCTTATAAAACTCATAAATATGGAACAATTTCATTGAATTTCGTGACAATTATTGATCTAGCTGTCTTGAAAGTTATTAAATTGATTTATCCCAGTTCATATTTTTCAATAGCTCCCATATATATAAGGTGCCTTCCCGGAAAACTGTTTACCTGTTAAAACTCGGTATATATTTTCCTATAGATCCCATTTAAGATCATTTCACAGAAATCCGGTTTGTGTTATAAAAAATTCTTTAATATTGGCCAATTCTTTTGGGGTTCGGGCAAGTACATTGCTATCCTGTCTCGACTATATGTTAGTAATTTGATGAATATGGGGAAATATTTGGCGATAGCTTATAAGACCCTTAAATTTTATTGAAATTTGGTAAAATAGTACCATACTATAGTTTTTTCCGGAATCGGTCTTTAAGCTGACGCAGAAATAATAAGTTTTCGGATACAATATGTTCAACTGTAAATGGTGGAGAGTATTTAAGCCGAATATAGCATTCTAACTGGTTTCTATTGACATGCCTCTATACATATTGTTTGAACCCAGTGAAATATTAAAATGTTTAAACACTGTAAAATGAGAACAAGATTTTACACACAGCAAGTCTGTTTTGGCATTTTTTGTCTTGCCCTACATTTTTGTTGTAAAATATGGGTAAAAATATGAAAATATCTCCAAAATTTCCAAATCCCTCCCCAGAAAAATCTGTTACCAAATATCTCTTGCAATCCCCAATTTGGGAACAAATCCCCCACATCTGGTAGCACTGGGTGAATGTAATAATGCAGAAAAAGAGAACGTGGTGAGTTTTTAAAACATATATTCAAATTTATCAAGGTCATGTATGGTTTAGAGATTTGCTACAAACTACGGAATTTCGCACAGTAACCGGAAATTGTTGCTTAATTTTCAAAACCGTTAAACAAACTTGAAACAAAATTCATTTTTTAACTTTTTTGGACATTGCCATATTGAAAAGAAATTTGTTAGTGACTAAAAAATTCCGTTACTTTTCATATTTTCATAATTAATTATTTACGTTTTTGATTGCTAAATAAACATGACTCACAATATGAATATTATTTTTTTTCATAAGACAATAATTTATTTGAATGACCTTAATGAACTAATTTAACAGACGCATGTTAATTATATAATTTGTATCGCAAAAAACAGTTAGTAAGTAAAGGTTTTTTTTAATTTAAATTATGTTAATATTTATTTTGTTAATAATAAAATGGTTATCGTTTGCATAAATTAAAAGAAATTTAAATAAAAAAAAGAAATTTGGAATAATTTTGTTTCAATTAAAATTCGACAAAATTCTTCCATAAACTTCGAATTTATTCAATTTTTGTTTATTTCTGCAAATTTATGAAAAATGTTTTTTTATTTAAGAAAATTCTAAATAATTTTTATTTAAAACAAATTTTGAAAAGTTTTTTTTAAGGAAATTTCAAACAATATTTATATACACAGAAAAAATAAATAATCTCTAATTAAAATTTTGCATGAAATTTTAAAATTAAATAAAAAAACTTAATAATTTTTTTTTTTTTATTTTATATTGAACATTTGTTAAATATTGTTATTTTTTGTATTGTTTACAAACAATTTTGAGTATTTTGATTTTTTTTTTAAATATTTCGATAATTTTTATATTTAATTTTTCTCGTTTAATAAAGAAATAAACAACTTGGTTCTTATAGAAAACTTGAAATTTATAGGAGATTGAGCATTTTATTTTTCAATACATACTTTTTTATCAGTTCAATTTTATAAATAATAATGAACATTTCAAAGATTTTATCGCCACTGAGCCGGAAAATGCCTATGTAAATTTGGGTAAATTTCAATAGAGACAAATAAATTTTTTTTAATATTTTTAAAAATGCATTCGCCTCTGAGTAGGTTTACTAACGTTATTATATGTCGTCTGAGAATAAAATAAAATCCAGCTCATTTTGGAGAAAAACGGAAAATATTTAATATTTAAAAAAAAAATAATTGTTTTTATATTTTATATGAAATATTGTTTATATTAGGAAAGTTTATATTTTATATACACATAATACACAAGCAGTGAAATTATGACAAAGTTTCTGTGGGAATATGTGTGACTAGTAGTGATTTCAAATTCAACAATATTTTTTTTTTTAATTTTTACATAGGAACTCCTGAGCGCGCAAGATGATTCCTTTTAGTTTATAGAAAAAAAGTTTTTGATATTGTTTTTGCTTTTAATTTAGATACTTTTGTTTTTAAATATTTTTTTAAATTTCATTTATTTGTTATTTGTGGAATATTATTATAAACTAACAAACCCGGCAAATTTCGTTTTGCCAAAAAAGTGAGCGTTGTTGGACCTAATCAAACATTTGTGTTGTATTATCATACGATTTTAATAAATTATTAGTAATTTAGTTTTGGAGGTACCTGCCCTCGGTCTACATTTTCTGGCGTAAACCAGTTGCTTGAGAAAAAGCTGAAACCAAATTTGGAAACTCCCTGTTGTTGTTCTTTAGATATTCGACAATAAATATTTGCTTTGTATGGGGGATTACCCTCCCCCTGGTCTTATCCGTTCTACGTTTTGTCCAGTAAAACAGTCTGTTAGCAATTTTGTTGGGACCAAATTTGGAGAACTCTCGCTATTATAGTTTTTTATATATATTCGATAATCAATATTTGGGTCCTATTGTTATTTTATTTTTATCATTTTCAAAAAAGAATCAACTGTTTTTTTAAAATTTATAAAATGTTTAGTACATTTTTATTTTAAGAAAATTTAGAAGTTTTATGGTGAGAGAAATTTTAATTCATACTGTTTTGAGAAAATTTATAATTTTCAATTATAAAAAATGTTCGTATTTATTTAGGAATTTTTCAATTATAGAAGGTTTGAAAAATTGATTTATAAATTCATAAATATTTTTATTCATTTCTAGTTTTTTATATTTTAATAATTTATTTTATTAATTAATTTTTAATTTTTTAATTATATTTGACAATTTGCTTAATTTCTAAATAAACTTTAAATCTGGCAATCCCTTTTATCATCTCTTTTTCTTCTTATTTTCTTTTCCGCCATTTAATTTGATGTGTCAATTTAGTTCCCGTAAACGTTTAACAAATTTTAGTCGCCATTTGCGTACGCTCTGTATTCTTCTTTAAAAAAGTGTGTAAAAATAGAAAAAACTAAATAAATTTAAAGGAAAAGTTAAGAAAGTTTCAGCAACAAGAAAAAACAAAAATCTCTTTCGAGAGTATGAAATTCAGTGAGTAAATTGTGTTTGAAAATTTTGCAAATTTGTGTTCTCTGCTGTTCATTTTTTTTCCGGCGACTGCGCAGCTTTGTTTATTGTTTTGATTGTAACTGCGCAACTTGTTGCTAAAGCTCTTAGCAAATTTGTTTGTTTCTGGTTAGAGAGGAACTTGTTGCTAAATAAATACTGAGTGTTTGGTTTTGTTTTGTGAAGAGTAAGAAATCCCTTATTTTGTTGTGACTTTTTATTTAAATTTTTGTTGTGTGAGTAAATTTAATTTATTTAAATGGAGATGAGACAATTAATTTTTTTATGATGAACTAAATATTTAATAAATAAAATTTTAATAAAATAGAAATCGTTTATATAAACTTAGAAATTCATTCCAATATAATATTTAGACAATTTTAATATATATTTTAAATATATCGAGAATTTGTAAAAGACTTTCAATAAATTGAATTCCATCAGAAAGTTTTTCAGAAGTTTTATAAATTTTCCTTCTTATTTTCAAAATCATATATATATTTTTCAAATCAGTCATTTAAGAAATTATTACAACTTTTAAAATACTATATTTTTCGATTTTATTTTTAATTTTTAATAAAAATTAATTGATTTTGTGTGTGCAATCTTTTTTAGAATTTTTATTATGGCTTTAAATTTGTAATTGATTCTTGTGTGTGCAGATCTTTTTTAGAATTTTTTATTATGGCTTCTAATTATGTTTGTTCCGATAAATTTTAGTGAAATATTATTAAAAAATTTTCACCAAATCTCCTACTTCTCTTTCTCCCGTAATAGGGTTTTAAGTTCACAAATGTCATGAAAATAAAGCGATAATGAAAGAAACGTATGATAATTTTTTCTCTTAATACAAATTTTATAAATAGTTTTTAATCATTTCACGTTTTTTAAATTTAAATTACCAATTTTATTAATAAATTTAAATTTTTAAAATAACGGTTTTCTTATAGAAGAACAAAATCACCATTTTCGCTATAAAATATTACCATTTTAAAATTTACTTTCTACAAAATTATACATCTGGCAATTCCCTTTTATCATCTCTTTTTCTTCTTATTTCCTTTTCCGCCATTTAATTTATATGTCAATTTAGTTCCCGTAAACGTTTAACAATTTTTGTCGCCATTTCCGTACGCTCTGTAGTTTTTTATTAAAAAAGTGTGTAAATAATAGAAAAAAACGAATAAATTTATAGAAAAAGTGTTAAGAAAAGTTTCAGCAACAAGAAAAAAACAAAATCTCTTCGAGAGTATGAAATTCAGGAGTAATTGTGTTTGGAAAATTTTGCCAAATTTGTGTTGTCTCTGCTGTTCATTTTTTTCACCGGCGACTGCGCAGCTTTTGTTTATGGTTTTGATTGTAACTGCGCAACTTGTTGCTAAAGCCCTTAGAGATTTGTTTTGTTTAAAAGAAATGTTCCTAAAAATATAATAGTGTTTGTTTTTTGTTTCGTTAAGAATAAGGAACTTGTTGTTTTGTTGTTTGTGGAAGTAAATTTAAATTATTTTAAAACGAAATGTTTTGAAATTTAATGATTCATTGCAAATTTTTTTTTTTTTTTTTTTTTTTTTTTTTTTAAATAAACAAAAATATTTAACAAAAAATGTTAATAATAAAATGGGTATCGTTTGCATAAAATTAAAAGAAATTTAAATAAAAAAGAAATTTGGAAAAATTTAGTTTCAAATTAAAATTCGACAAAATTCTTCCATAAACTTCGAATTTATTCAATTTTTGGTTTATTTCTGCAAATTTATGAAAATGTATTTTTTATTTCAGAAAAATTCTAAATGATTGTCTATCTAAAACAAATTTGAAAAGTTTTTTAAGGAAAATCCAAAACAATTTTTATATACACAGAAAAAATAAACAATCTCTAATTAAAAAATTTGCATGAAATTTTAAAATTAAATAAAAAACTTATAGATTTTTTTTTTAATTTTAAGATTGAACATTTGTTAAATTTTGATTTTATTTTGATTTTTTTTAATATTTCGATATTTTTTATATTTATTTTTCTCGTTTAATAAAAAAATATCAACTTTGTTCTTGTAAAAAACTTGAAGAATTTATAGGAAGATTGAGCATTTTATTTTTCAATACATACTTTTTTTAATCAGTTCAATTTTATAAATAATAATAAATATTTCCAAAAGATTTTATCGCCACTGCGCCGGGAAAAATGCCTATGTAAATTTTGGGTAATTTTCAATAGAGACAAATAAAGTTTTTTTTTTTTGTAATATTTTATAAAAATGTTATTTCGCCTCTGAGTAGATTTACTAACGTTATTATATGTCGCCTGAGAATAAAATAAAATCCAGCTCATTTTGGAGAAAACCGAGAAAATATTTAGAATATTAAAAAAATTAATTTTTTTATATTTTATATAAAAAATTGTTTATATTAGGAAAGTTTATATTTCATACTACATAATACACAACCAGTGAAAACAATAATTATTTTAAATCTTTACATAGGAACTCCAGCTAGCGCAAGACGATTATTTTAGTTTATAGAAAAAATGAGTGTTGTTTTTGCTTTTAATTTAGATACATTTTTGTTTTTAAATATTTTTTAAAATTTCATTAATTTGTTATTTGTGGAATATTTTTATAAACTAACAAAGCCCGGCAAACTTCGTTTTGCAAAGAAAAAGTGAGCGTTGTTGCAACTAATCAAACTTTTGTGTTGTATTATCATATGATTTTAATAGATTATTAGTAATTTAGGTTTGGAGGTACCCCTCCCTCGGTCACATTTTCTGGCGTAAATAGTTTCGTTGTTGTTCTTTAGATATTCGTCAATCAATATTTGCTTTGTGTGGGAGGGTTATCCCTCCCCCTGGTCTTAACCGTTTTTCATTTTGTCCAGTAAAACAGTCTGTTAGCAATGTTGTTGGGACCCAAATTTGAGAACTCCCGCTATTATAGTTTTTTATATATTCGATAATCAATATTTGCTTTATATGGGTCTATTGTTACTTTTGGTTATTTTTGGTATTTTTGTCTGTGAAAATCAAATCATCGAAATTGGCCCAGCCGTTTTAGAGTCCATATATAGAAAAGATTTTGATAAACTTTTATATTAAAAAAATTGATATATTAAGAACATATTTTTAAAATACTCTATATAAAATACTTTAAAAATTAAACTTTTAATTTTTTTTAAATAAAAACAATTTTAGAAAATTTATTTTCATACAAAAATTCATTTTTATCAATTTAAAAAAAGAATCAACTGTTTTTAAAATTCATTAAATGATTTAGTACATTTTTTTTATTTTAAGAAAATTTAGAAGTTTTATGGCGAGAGAAATTTTTAATTCATACTGTTTTTGAGAAAATATATAATTTTCAATTTATAAAAAATATTAGCATTTATTTAGGAATTTTCAAATTATAGAAGATTTTGAAAAATTGATTAATAAATTTCATAAATATTTTTTATTCATTTCTAGTTTTTTTATATTTTAATAATTTATTTTATTAATTAATTTTTAATTTTTTAATTATATTTGACAATTTGCTTAATTTCTAACTAAAAATTAAATCTGGCAATTCCCTTTTTATCATCTCTTTTTCTTCTTATTTTCCTTTTCCGCCATTTAATTTTATATGTCAATTTAGTTCCCATAAACGTTTAACAAATTTTTGTCGCCATTTCCGTACGCTCTGTAGTTTTTATTAAAAAAGTGTGTAAATAATAGAAAAAACTAAATAAATTTAATAGAAAAGTGTTAAGAAAAGTTTCAGCAACAAGAAAAAACAAAAATCTCTTTAGAGAGTATGAAATTCAGTGAGTAAATTGTGTTTGAACATTTTGCAAATTTATGTTGTCTCTGCTGTTCATTTTTTTTCACCGGCGACTGCGCAGCTTTGTTTATTGTTTTGATTGTAACTGCGCAACTTGTTGCTAAAGCTCTTAGCAAATTGTTTGTTTCTGTTTAGGAGAGGAACTTGTTGCTAAATAAATACTGAGTGTTTGGTTTTTGTTTTGTGAAGAGCAAGAAATCTCTTATTTAGTTGTTGTAACTTTTTATGTAATTTTTTGTTGTGTGAGTAAATATAATTTATTTAAATGGAGATGAGACAATTATTTTTTTTAATGATGAACTAAAATATTTAATAAATAAAATGTATTTAATAAAATAGAAATCGTTTATATAAACTTAAAAGAAATTAAATTAAAATAGAAATTTAAATAAAAATTAAAATAGAAAAAAAAAATAATTTTAATAAAAATAAATCAAATTTCCTTTCGTAAATGTTGTATTTATTGAATTTTTGTTAATTTCTGCATTCAGAGCTTATTTTTAGACAATAAGTATTCTGCTTAAGAACAATTTTATATGATTTCTATTTAAAGCGAATTTTGAAAAACTTTTAGTTTAAACTAAAAGATTCGTTTCTAATATTTTGCTAATTTTTTTTGTGTTTGAAATTCATGACAAACATTAATATTTAGAAAGTTTTAATATATTTTTTTTAAATATTTCGATAAATTTGTAAAAAAACTTTCAATAAATTTGAATTCCATCAGAAAGTTTTCAGAAGTTTTATAAATTTTCCTTCTTATTTCAAAATCATTATATATTTTCAAATCAGTTTATTTTAAGAAATTATTAAAACTTTTAAAATCCTATATTTTTCGATTTTATTTTTAATTTTTAAATATTAAAATTAATTGATTTGTGTGTGCAGATCTTTTTTAGAATTTTTTGTTATGGCTTTCAATTTGTTTGTTCCGATAAATTTTAGTGAAAATATTATTAAAAAAATTTTCACCTAATCTCCTACTTCTCTTTCTCCCGGAATAGGGTTTTAAGTTCACAAAAGTCATGAAAATAAAGCGATTATGAAAGAAACGTATGATAAATTTGTCTCTTAATACAAATGTTTATAAATAGTTTTTAATCATTTCACGTTTTTTTAAATTTAAATTACCAATTTTATTAATAAATTTAAATTTTTAAAATTAACGGGTTTCTTATAGAAGAACAAAATCACCATTTTCGCTATAAAATATTACCATTTTAAAATTACTTTCTACAAAAATTTAAATCTGGCAATTCCCTTTTTATCATCTCTTTTTCTTCTTATTTTCCTTTTCCGCCATTTAATTTATATGTCAATTTAGTTCCCGTAAACGTTTATCAAATTTTAGTCGCCATTTGCGTACGCTCTTTAGTTTTTTATTAAAAAAGTGTGAAAATAATAGAAAAAACGAAATAAATTTATAGAAAAAGTGTTAAGAAAAGTTTCAGCAACAAGAAAAAACAAAAATCTCTTTCGAGAGTATGAAATTCAGTGAGTAAATTGTGTTTGAAAATTTTGCAAATTTGTGGTGGCTCTGCTGTTCATTTTTTTTCACCGGCGACTGCGCAGCTTTGTTTATGGTTTTGATTGTAATTGCGCAACTTGTTACGTAGTTTCAGTTGGTTTGTTTTTGTTTTGTGAGGAGATAGAATTTTTTGTAGCAATAATATTTGAAGCTGAGTTACAAGTTGCTAAAGTTTTTTTGTTTATATATTTTGTTGAAAGAAAGAACTATTTTCGCAATATTTGTTCTTGTTTTTTTTTCTGTTTAATAAATTACTTTTCTGTGTGTGTAACTTTTTTCATTTTATTTAAGTGACATTTTTAATTTAAATAAAATTTCTTTCATATTAAAAAATTAAAAATTTACAGGAAATTTTATTTGTCGGAATGAAGAGATTTTTGTTGTAAATTGTTACTCAATTTATTTTTTGTATCGTTCGGTCAATTATTTCGGTATCGTGGCGTGTTCGTGTTTGTAAATTAGCGGAAATAAATTTATAAGTGTTCGGGCGTTTAATTTGAAATAAGTGAATAAATGGAAAATGAAATAGAAAATGTAAAAGTGAAAAGAAATTATTTTGAATTTAAAGAAAATAAATCATAATAATTAAAGGAAAACCACCAATATGGCCTGCTTTAATGTAATTGAAAAGAGTGGTAGTAATTCAAAAAATAAAAGTTTTTAATTTAAAAATGAGCAAAAAATAAAAGAAAGTGAATAAAAATCTAAAAATATAATTATTCTTTTTTATAAAAAATATTTCTTTAAAAGTGTTATTTTTGAAATTTAAAAATAAAAATAGAAAAAATGAATTGAAATCACCAATATGGCCTGTTTTAATTAAAAAGATGTGATTATTATTATTATAATATTTTTATTTTTTTTTTGAAAATTGAAATAAAAGTGTTTTTTTTTTACAAAAAAGTGTTCAAATTCAAAACCAAGTTAAGATGATCATCACACGAGGATTTATATTCAAGGTGAGTGTTTTTCTTGTATGATAACTTTAATTTTCATTCCATTTATAAGTTAAGAACTTAAAACATATAAAGAATTTTTTTTCACAAAAATATTAAAAATATTTATTGATATGAAACCTAAACAAAATATTTAAATTTCTCAATATTATTTTTTTAAGTTTCAATAAAAATAAAAAATGAAATTTCAAATTAAATTTTTTAATTAATTTTCAAAGAAAAGTTTCATAATATTTTAAATAAAATAATATTTGAAACAAATTCAAATAAATTCGAATAATTTCTTATATTAAGAAGTAAGATTGAAAAATTCTTAACATACATTGAATTAACATTCATTGAACTTACAGTTTTAATTTTTTATGTGCTTCATCAACATGCCATTGAGCAGTAGCAACATAACATTTTTGACCAGGAAGTTGCGAAAAATCTGCCAGAACAAACGTTTCGTCATACTTTATTTTACATAAAGTTTATATAAGTATATTTTTTGTTTTTGACGTTTAAAATTTTTGAAGCTTTCACTTTTAGTTCCAAATATTCTGAGCATTAGGATAACCGGTCTGTTTCCCTACTGGAAGCTCTTTAAAAGTTGCTTTTCATTTTGTTGGCTTTAGAAACATCATGTGGACCATTTCTTAAACCTGAACCAGATTTTCTATTAATTAACAAGTTAAATTAACATTCAAATGTCTGATGGCAGACATTTGAATATTTGGCCAACTTTTTGAAGGACCGAATTGGGTTTGGTTGAAAATATTTGAAAAATTTAGTACGAACTTTTTTCTGGTCACTATTTTTAATCAGATTAAATATAACAACAAACATGTTTTACAAAGACAACTTGATAAAAAATAATTGGTTTAGAAGTTTGATGCAAAATGTGTGTTTAAATAGTTTTCCAATCTTACTCCTTAAAAAAATTCCATGAAGAAGTCTTCTGGATAATAAAAATTTGTTTAGTAAATTATGTTTTTAAGAGTTTTTTCACTTAAAAATGTTCATTTACAAAATGTTTCGATTAAAAAACTTTAATTTAGAAAATGAAAATTTTTAGAAAAAATTTCATTTCAGATTTTTTTTTGTTTCAAAAATTTTTATTTAGAAAATGTTTCGTTTGAAAAATTTTAATTTAAGAAATGTTTTATTTCAGATAGAAAAATAATTAACTAATTGAAATGTCAGATAAAAAATGATCTCATATTTTAGTCTAGAAAAATACCAACAAGTTATATGATTCTGGCAATACTTTTTTTGAGTAGCACGGTTTTCAACCATTTTGAAACTACTGATTTATTGGATTTCCGTTTCCGTTTTATTTTTAGACGTTATTTTCTTTATTTTGAAATAAATCAAATAAAAGAATATTTTTAAATTTCAAATTGAGAATGAAGAAAAACTTTAAAATAAAAAGATTTTTTGTAAGTCCTTAAGAACCTCTTTTATTGTTTTTTCCTCGAATATCTGCAATGTATGAAATTTGATATCATTTTCCGTTCATGGGTTCATTAAATTTTCTAGTGAAATTTTGTGATTTTTTTTTCTGAATATTTGTTTTTTTAATTGGATAGACTTTTTGCTAACAATTTTGGTAAAAATTTTATATTTTGGTGAAAATTTTATATTTTGGTGAAAATTTAAATTTTGGATGAAAACTTGAAAAAAAAAAAAATAAAAATAAAAAAAAATAATTTTTTGGTGAAAATTTAAATTTTTGATGAAGATTTGAATTTTTGGTAAAAAATTGATTTTTACTGAAAATTTAATTTTGGGTGAAAACTTGAATTTTTAGTGAAGATTTGAATTTTTAGTATTTTTTTATTTTTATTTTTTTTTTTTTTTTTTTTTTTGTGAAAATTGAAGTTTTGGTAAAAATTTAAATTTTTGGTAAAAATTTAAATTTTTGGTGAAAATTTTATTTTTGGTGAAAGTTTTAATTTTTGGTGAAAATTTGGATTTTTGGAAAAAAATAATTTGGATTTTTGGAAAAAAATATTTTTTTTGGTGAAAATTTGAATTTTTGGTGAAAATTTGAATTTTTGGAAAAAAAATTATGTTTTTGGTGAAAATTTGAATTTTTGGTGAAAATTTTTGGTGAAAATTTTATTTTTTTTGTCAAAATTTGAATTTTTGGTGAAATTTGAATTTTTGGTGAAAATTTGAATTTTTGGTGAAAATTTGAATTTTTGGTGAAAATTTGAATTTTTGGTGAAAATTTGAATTTTTTGTAAAAATTTGATTTTTTGGTTAAAATTTGGTAAAAATTTGATTTTTTAGTCAAAATTAAATTTTTGGTAAAAATAGTATTTTTGGTGACATTTTGAAAATATAAATTTTAGGTGAAATTTTCACCTAAAAATTAAACTTTCGGTGAAAACTGAAAACTAGTTAAAAATAAAATAACATTTTGTTAAATACTGAAAAATTATATTCTTCTCGAAATATAATTATTTTAGCGAAAATTTAAAAATTTTATAAAAAAATCAGAGTTTAATTTTATTAAATAGAAAATACAAAGCAAATTTAAGACTTCGACTCACCTCTTCTTTTGAACGATTTATATCTCTGGATAATCCAATACCGGAAATCGCTAAAGCCAAAGTACTCGAAGCAATACACACTAAACTTAAGGCCAAAAATGAAGTTTGAGTTTTACGCAAACCCACCACACCCAATGAACCCGTAACAGCTGCAATTAAACCCGTCCAAATGCCACAGCCAGCTGTGGAGAGAGAAGCATCTCTTACAATCAAAAGAGAGCCCAATGCTACCAGTGAAATGGCCAGAACCAATTGTAAAAGACCCAAAATAATCTGAACGGGAAAAGCCGAACAACACGCGGTACTACTTTTGGGTGTAGAACGTTTTTTCTTTGAAGACTTAGAGGATTTGGTAGAACTGCCATCATCTTTGATGAGCTCTGGGGGAAATCTTTGTTTCTTGCTTATTCTCGAATCCAAAGTGGCAGCTCGTGAAGCTATAGTTTCTTGTAGTTGTTGTTTAAATTCTTCATGAGATATCAATTTGGGTTTTTCAATATCTTTCATTTTTGTCGTCTCCAATAAAGTGGCAGCTGTTAGCTTAAGGGGTTGTGGAGGTTTTTCATCATAAACTGGACTTGAATAAATATGACTTTGGGCATCCATGGGTTTTTGTTGCATTTGTTTTTGCATATCATGTTGTTTTTGTTGTTCATCGGTTTGGTGTTTCAACATTAATTCATCATCATCACTTCCGCCTGGATGTTGTTGTTGCAACATGGCTATTTCAGAATTAGTTAAACTATTATGTTGTTGTTGCATATTTGTTGTATTCGTACTCTGTTCAATGGTGCTCTGCATCATTTCCTCATGATTATTGGTTGTTGCTGCTGTTGTTGCCATTCCATTATTATGTGTTGAACGATCTACAATTGTATCCATGCTACCAGTTGTTGAATCATGTGAATCAATAGTACGTGCCGGTGATTCAGATTGTCGATTTATATCAACTTGATTGTTGGATATCTCATTACCATTTGTATCGGTCATTTTGTGTGTTTATTTTTTTGCCTCTTTTTGTTGCAAGAAGGTGTTTGTTTTGTCTGTTGTTGATCTAAATTTTTGAATTTTTATTTATTTTGATCAAAATATGTTTTATGTTTGTGGGAAGTATTTTTTTTTACATTGATATTGCTTTTTGTTGTAGTTGTTGTTGGATTTTGTTTGTTTTCGTAGTAATTTAAGACATTTGGTTCCTGTAAGTGTAGAAAAGAAAAGAAAAGAAAAGAAAGAAATTGTGTTAAATTTTATTTATATAAATTATTTATTAGAAACTTGTTTTGATATTGTAAAATGAATGAAAATACAAGTGGTTTATTGGAAAAGGCAGGTGAATTCATTTAAGTTTTATTTTTTTAATTTAAAAAAATTATTGTTTTAGGTAAAAATTTAAAACTTGCAAGAAAACTTTCAAATATCTGAGCATTTTCTATTTTGCTTAAGAAATCGGTTAACACCGATTCGATATCGAAAAAATGGTAACTGAAAAACTGTATCAAAATATTCACAATTGTGGGCGTGGCATATAGTTAAAGTCAGCGGTTTAGAATATTTTTTAAAAGATGATTTTTTAAATTAGATCGAAAATAAAATATTTATAACTAAGAAAATATTAGGGATAATAGTTTTTTTTGCACTTATATTTATGGGACAGTTGTCTTTCAGAATTAGTGTATAGAATCTCTGTCACGTTTATAACAGCTGTGCTATCGCACTTTCCTTCAAGTGTTATATTTTATTCAAACTTAAAATTTAATGCAATAGAACTTTTATCAGTCAAAAGTAATTTGAAAAATATAAGAAAGCTACAAGTATTTGCTTTTATGTCATATATACTTTTAGACCCATATGAACCCATCTGTGGAACAATTTATTCGTTTGAATGAAAATTCTTCTATTATTATTTATTTTTTATTTGTTTTAATTGAAATTTGTGAAATTTTGAAGTGATTAAACAAATTTTACTACAAAAGAAAGCTTTAACAATACACTTTTAAGCCATAAATACTTTTATATCTATTTGGGCCCAGCTGTCGAATACTTTTTCCTTTTGCATGAAATTACTTCCATTATTATTTAGTTTTAATTTGCTTTAATTAAAATTCAAACAGAAGGACTGACCTTAATTTTCAAGCGATCAAAAAAATTTTACCACCCAAAGAAAGTTATAAGTGTACACTTGACCAGATATATACCTCCTGACTATTTGGACCCATTTGTTGAAACTTTTTCCGGAAAATACGTTAGTGTAATTTATTTTTTATTTGCATTAATTAAATTTGATAATGGACCCCTTTTTTTAAGGTTAATTAATTAAGTCACCGAAAAAAGCTATAACAGGACATTATAATAACATATATATTTATACACCTGTTGGGACCAATTTGTTAATCATTTTTTTCATTGAAATAAAGGTATTTCAAACATTGTGTGCTGTTTTAATTTTTCAAAGAAGTTTACAATTATATTTTGATTCAATTGGGTTTTAGTTTGACACAAAGGAGAAGTCTCTTGAAATTTATAATGATCGTTCAATTATTTTTCCTAACCCCCATGCAAATGTTTTGCGGGAATGAGGGTTTCTGAACATTAATCAAAAAAAAATATACATATTTTTTTAAAAATTGTCACAGAAATATTTAAAACTTATTACCATCATAAATGTACAACAGTACAAAACATATTTATGGTCCGGTCCATTCCTCCAGAAAATAGCTTTAAATGAATTCATCTTAAAATAAACTTAGTATCATGGAAAAATTGTTATAACTAATATTTTTGAAAGTAGAAAATTAAGTATTTTAAAAATCCTAGTTTCAGAACCGAACGAACGCAAAAATTTAACGTGAATGTGATTCTTTGCATATAAAAGTGAAAAAAGCTCGAAAAAGCTCACGGGCTAACTCAACTTTAGATAAACACGCCAAAAGAAAATTATCAGAAAGTGGTCAGTTAGAGCCGCCACTCCAATTCTTATGGAAATAAATGGCAAAGTTTCCTAACATTACATCTCACATAGACGAAACTGCATTTCCTGAAAATAGGAAATAACCATTAGTAAAGTTCTCCACCACTGCATAACACATAGATGGCGATGTTCTATACAATAAATATGAAACTGTATTATCCTAAAACTTATTTTGCCGGAATTAAAATGCTAAAAAATATTAATAAAAATAATTAAAATAATAATGTAACATAAACTGAAGAATAAATACCTACGAGGGTCAACTCATAATTAGCTGCCATATAAATATAATTTCTTCCCTATAAATTTCCTATTGAACTGCACAATTGCAAAATAAATTGTGACACAGTGTTGTGTGCAGTGTAACCCTCAGAAATATAGTAAACATCAATCGTCGCACAGTGGTCTCAAAATTTTTTTTTATAAATTGAACTTAAATATTCATGTAGCGTTTTTCGACAGATTTAGAGAAGAACATGTTCTAGTAGGTCCTTCAATGTTGGTCACCATTTTTTCTTATTTTGGTCTAAATTTTTTTTATATTAAACTGTTTTTTTTTATTATGAAAAATATGGAACGGAATAAGTCCAGGGGAACAGATATAACTCATGCAACCAATTATTTACTCATTTATTGGACAAAATGTCGCTTGCATGGATTTGGTTGCAACTAAGCGTACCGGGTATTTGTTAGTTTATTTTTCTGAAATAAATTTTACTTTTTTCTATTCACCGCATCATTTTTCATTATAAAACATTCAAATGACCTTAAATATTATATATTCAGAAATGTATCGCTTTAAACATATTTTGGAATAAAAATCATAATGTCATTAATCATAAATTGTGCAAATCTAATAAATTACAACAAGTAGTAACAACAACAAAAGACTTTGTAACTAAATCATAAATTATTTAAAAGAAATAAAGAAGTTTTGCCACAGGCTCTGTGTGTTTTTTTATTGATTTATAGGCATTTTAACAAAAAAGTCACCTTGTTCGAAAAGAAATAGTTTACCGTTAGTTTGTGTCTTTTTCGAAATTTATTTCAAAATTTTTTTGAATAATAGAAAACAGTTTACATGTGTGTTTTTAGAACTCGAGGCTGTTTATATATTCAAGACAATGGAACTGTTTAAATATTTTTGAGAGTTTTTTTCTTTTGTTTTTAGTTTCTTTTTCGGAGGGATTTTAATAAAGAACGATTTTAAATTAAATTAAAAGACAAATAATTCTAATTAAATATTCGGTCAAGTACACACACACACAATTAATGAATGATTGACTTAAGTTACGGTTCACACGTTTCTTTAGTTGTTGTTGTTGTGACTTAATTTATAAATTATTTTTTTGATACCTTTCTAATGTTTTTTTCTTCTAATAAACTAAAATCAGGTCATGTATTTGTTTATTTGTAGAAAAAAAAACATTAAAAATTCATTAACTTCGAAAAAAATTTAGTTGCATTTAATTTGTTTGAAATTACTTCCTATTTTTATTGATCAAACCGATATCCAATAACTGTCTGTTGGTATATTATGCGTTTTTTTGAAGTCTGTAACGCACAGAAAGTTTAAAAGTATTCCTTTCAATTGAGAATCACTTTCCGAGTATGTCCATCTGTCCATTTAACTTTGTGAATCGTTTACTGCATGTAATTTAGACATATCTCGATTAAGTCCAGTTTTCCAATTATGAAGATTTTAGTCCAGATATACATGTTGGTCCACAAATGACATAAACACTTTTAAAAATCA
>PYHX02000495.1:29179479-29190342 GCA_004302925.2 Cochliomyia hominivorax
AAGTTATAAGCAAGATGCATTTTCCGATATTTTGAACTTCCTATGAGATAAATGGACAAAATTTGGATGCAAAAAATAGCTATTTTTTCCTGAATTTGGTTTTTCAATATTCGAAATCAGCCCATAAACAGCCAATTTATTAATTACTCTTTTATATTTACGCTAATATTGTTATAGTAAAAGCGTAAACTACTCTTGATCTGAATAAAATTTTCATGCATATTGAGTGCTCTAAAGAATCTATGAAGACTGATATAAAGGCTCCTTCTCTCCTCCTTCTACAAGTGATGATAGCTTATGAGGCCTATTTACAACAGGGACTTAACATTATGTGTCAAGTCCGTTGCTTAAAAAAATGTATATAAGCAAAAGCGAAGAGTATAAAAATTTGGCACGACCGAATTTAACGCTTTAATTTGTTATTAATATGGATGTATGTTAAGAATTTGTTACTGTTATTAATATATATGTATGTTAAGAGTTTTTCGATCTTTCTCCTTAGGTTTTGTTGTTAAAAATAATTTTCATCATATGTATGGACCATTATGACTCAAACAAATCCTATATAATATGGATAACATTATATTTTATTTTAAATTTATAACCACAATGTAAATTGTTTCTTATATTTATATATCAACCTCAAATAATCACCCATAATATATTTTATTTTTTTCATAATTGTTCTTTGATTTTCTTTTATAAAACAAACTATGGCCTTTAAAATAAAATACAAAAAATAATCTTATATAAATTTTGTTTTTACGTCCTTGTCTAGTCATTTGATTTTCTAATAAAAAAAAAAAACAATAGAAAAAATCAATTTCATTCACTTACCTAAATCACAAAGTTTCAATGTTTCGGGCGTTTGTCTCATGCTGGCATAAATCATATTTGAAGGCTTTAAATCACGATGCACTACACCATGTTCATGCAGATAGGCTACCGCTGAAACCATAGTCCTTAGCACAGCACTAGCCTCACTTTCACACATTTGGCCAACTGCCAAAATGCGATCTAACAATTCACCGCCTTTTAAAAGTTCCATAACCAAATAGGCGGAGTGAACATCCTCGTATACAGAGAATAAAGTAACAATATTTGGATGATTGCCGTAACGCAACATTATCTCTACTTCTTCCCAACAGTCTGAGGATGAGGAGTTAGCCATATAAGCGGCTTTTTCTATAATCTTAACAGCAAAATGTTTTTTCGATGATTTATGTTCACAAAGGCGACAAACAGAAAAGGTGCCACGACCTAATTCTTGTAAAAGATTGTAGTCTTGATGGAAATTTCCGGGTAAAACTCCTGGTAAAGAGCGTGGAGCCTGTTGACTGGGTAAATAGGGAGATTGAGGTAATGAGGAATGATTGCTAAGGGATTGTTCAAGTAATACGGGGGCTACAAAAGAGAAACCACGAAATATTTCATGAGCTGAGGCGGAAATAGGTCCACCGGGTGAATCTCTAGGAGATTTTGAAGTGTATTCCACATCAAAGTAAAAAGCATCATCTCGCGATACGGCTGGTATAAAAGGAGGTCTTACTTCCTTCTTTTCCAAACGTGTCCAATCAATAGTGGAAAAGAAACAATGAGCCTTTATATCCAAAATACCATTTGGTCCTGCACCTAAACGATTTTGAGGATTTCTCTTGAATAGAGCTCTTAACAGAGCCTGAGCCTCAGGTGATAGATTCTCCGGCATGCCAAGTTTTGATCTTAAAATTTGATTCATAGTTTCTTGTCTAGATTGACCATGAAAAGGTAAATTGCCCGTTAACATTTCATACATTAAAACTCCAAAAGACCACCAGTCAGCAGCAAAATCATGACCTTTTCGATTTACTATTTCTGGAGCCATATATTCTACAGTACCACAAAAACTATAGGTTTTCGAACCATCCAAAGGTTGCTTGGATAGACCAAAATCTGTCAAAGCTATATGACCATTTTCGTCCAATAGAATATTTTCAGGTTTTAGATCACGATATATAATGCCTAAGGAATGCAAATGATTTAGAGCCAAGGCCAATTCAGCCAAATAAAATTTAACATCTTCTTCTGTAAACATGACCTCTTTGGAAAGGCGTGTAAATAAGTCGCCTCCTCTCAGGAAGTCCAATATTAAATACAATTTTCCGGGCGTTTGAAAGGCATAATGTAATTTTACTATAAAGGCATGACCAACATCTGCTAATATTTTACGTTCGTTGGTGCTTCTTACTCTGTCCTTGATTTTCAAGGTGGCTTTTTTTAAAACTTTCATAGCATACAAGGTGCCTGCATCTTTACCCACAATTTTACGCACCAAAAACACTTTACCAAACGAGCCTTCGCCCAAAACACGCAACAATTCGAATTGTGAGGGATCAGCCTTTTCGTGACCCTCCTTAATCACTTCTTTCAATTCAAATTCATTTTCTCCACAATCACCACTAATACCTTGACCTCCACCAGTGGAATGCGAATAACATTCAGAATCACTTAAATCCATTAAGTCATTATTGGAATGTTGTAGCTGTAAATTGTTTTGTAATGTTAAAGATGCCTCAGTTGCTGCAGCTAACCCCTGTTGCTGATGTTTACCTAATGCTGCCTGCAGCTGTGAAGGTTGAATATTTTGTTGATGTTGCTGTTGTTGTTGTTGCAGTTGCAGTTGACGTCTTTGACATGACGTCACCGTTGTAACACCCCCACTTTCTTCATCGGTGGGTGTATGTTCCATTGGTGTTACCGCCAGACTACTGCAACCAGAAGAGGTGATTTGCATACGTGATATACCCACATGATGATCACTCAAATTGGAAGCAGCCGTTGAGGATGTGGACAATGAGTTGGGAGGTATGGAAGCCGTTGTAACGCCCAATTGTTGCTGTTGTCTTAGATCTTTATGAAGATCTGCCAACGGCATGGTGGCGTTAAATGTAAACTGCGAAGCTAACGTGATGGCAAAAAATTTTGACAATAACTCCAGCGAATTTCCAAATAAATTTGATTTTATGGCAAAAATTAAATTCAAAACTCAGACACTTTTTATTATTATTTCACTAGTATTGTTATTATTATATTAATTAATTAATTAATTATTATGCTCAATGCGAAAAAATGTAAAAAGAAATAAACACACACACAATATTTATATTAATGACCTCCAGAAGGCGTAGGCGCTTGGCCTTCATTCATACAACACACAACAAATTTCCTCTTCTTTTTTCTTCTTTCTTTCTTTTTCTTCTCAAAACTTTCTAAATCATTTATTTGTATTTGAATTTCCAACAATTCATGTTAGATTTTGTAGAAAACTTTTGATTTAATTATTTTTTCTGTGTTATTTTATTATTTTTCTTTATAATAAAATTTTTCTTTAAAAGAATTTGCAAATTTTCGTATTTCTTTTCTTCACTTATTGTTCACTTTTTAATTGTCAAATTATGACTAAAAAAATCTTCGTTATTTGTTAGTTGTCATTATTTTAAGAGAGTGTGTAGTAACATTTATGTTTACAAAAATGTACTCACTCACTCTCTCTCTCGCTCGCTATTTGTATCATGCAATTTATTACTTCATTGTGAATATTGTGTGTATGTGTGTAAACCCATTGAATCATGACAGAGTTGTATTATATATGCATGGTGTTGCCATTCTTAGATTATTTTTTAAATGTGTGTAATGAATACAGTGTTACCAGAAAAACTGTGTCTTATGTCTTCAATTTCATGATCAGAATCCCCAAAATTTCTAACTTAAAGTCTCTAAATTGAGTCTGAAGTATTTACATACATAAAAATTACATTTTATTACAGAATCACAGTCTCATGTCTGGAATAATTGTCCGAATTCAGTGAAATTGGCCATAATATTTAAAACCATCTATATCGGACCATATCTGAGAGAACCTCAAAATTTCCAAAAATATCTCTTCTTAATTTTTGAACAAGAAGTAACTGGATTTAAATAGAATTTAACTATAAAGTACATTTATATGTACTACTGCATCATCAAAAAATCTTGATCGGAGCAAAAGTAAAATTTTTATCGGCTAAAATATGTAAAATTATTAATATACTCCGATATCAATGAGAGATATTGGCCACAATTTCTAAGTTTCTTTTCTGAAATTTGTCACGTATATTTATAAATTTAAATTTTGCTGGAGCCATTATTTGACCTAACTTCCATATGAGACTACTCCATATTTTTCAATAGCTCCCATATATGTAAGGTGCCTTCCCGGAAAAACTGTTTAACTATAAAAACTCTTAAATATATAGAACAATTCCAATGAAATGTGGAACAATTATTGTTCTAGTTATCTTGAATATATGTTATATATTTCACCAATATTGGTCTATATTTTCCTATAGATCCCATATAAGATCATTTCACAGAAACCCGGTTTGTGTTATAAAAAATTCTTTAATATTGGCCAATTCTTTTGGGGTTCGGCAAGTATAGTGTTATCCTGTCTCGACTAAATGTTAGTAATTTGATGAATATGGGGAAATATTTGGCGATAGCTATCATTCAAGTCCCCTTGCGGAAAATGTTAAGCTTATAAGACCCTTAGATTTTACTGAAATTTGGTACAATTAGTACCATGCTATAGTTTTTTATAGAGTTTTTTCCGGAATCGGTCTTTAAGCTGACGCAGAAATAGTAAGTTTTCGGATACAATATGTTCAAATGTAATGTAAATGGTGGAGAGTATTTAAGCCGAATATAGCATTCTAACTGGTTTCTATTGACATGGTTGCCAAGCCTCTATACATATTGTTTAAACCCAGAGAAATATTAAAATGTTTAAACACGGTAAATGAGAACAAGAGTTTACACACAGCAAGTCTGTTTTGGCATTTTTTGTCTTGCCCTACATTTTTGATGTAAAACAAGGGTAAAAATATGAAAATATCTCCAAAATTTCAGGGAAATTTCCAAATCCCTCCCCAGGAAAATCTGTTACCAAATATCTCTTGCAATCCCCAATTTGGGAACAAATCCCCCACATCTGGCAGCACTGAGTGAATGTAATAATGCAGAAAAAGAGAACGTGGTGAGTTTTCGAGAAATAACTTCAAATTTATCAAGGGCATTTGTGGTTCAGAGATTTGCTACAAACTACGGAATTTCGCACAGTAACCGGAAGTTGTTGCTTAATTTTCAAAACCGTTAAACAAACTTGAAACAAAATTCATTTTTCAACTTTTTTGGACATTGCCATATTGATATAAAATTTGTTTGTAACTTAAAAATCCGTTACTTTTCATATTTTCATAATTAATTGTTTACGTTTTTGATTGCTAAATAAACATGACTCACAATATGAATATTATTTTTTTTTCATAAGTCAATAATTTATTGAATGACCTTAATGAACTAATTTAACAGACGCATGTTAATTATATAATTTGTATCGCAAAAAAAAAACAGTTAGTAAGTAAAGGTTTTTTTTTTTAATTTAAATTATGTTAATATTTATTTATTGAATGTAAATTTCTCACTTACCTTGAACACATTTGCAATGCACAACGATAGACAGAGAGTATACTGACAATGAAATGTAAGAACAATGTGAATATTAAACCAGAGGCCGCAGAAATCTCACTATTTGCGTTTAATAAATTGAACTGGAATTATAAAACAGAAACAAAATAGAGTTTGAGAATTTTATAGAACCTTCGATACAAAAAATAATATATTTAATTGTTTAAAAGTATTTTATTATTAAATAAGTGAGATCAAAAAATTCTAAACATACATATATGTTAATAAAAACGAAATCACTGAAATGAGATTATAAAAAAAATATATATTTGTTTAATTTTAATCAAAAGAAATTTTGAACCTTTTTCGGAAACCCTTCCTTTAATACTTTATAGTGCATGTCAGTTTGCTCGAACAAGTTGGTCATCATCGTTTAAAATCTACCACACTTTTGGACATATTTTTTATGATTTTCAATACTCTTTAAACTAGAGCCCAATATCTCTTCACTGGCTTTAGCTCCGGTCAGTTTTGAGCATTTTTGTTAATATTCCTTGATATAATTTTTGGTATTTGTAAAGCCCATTGTATCGAATATTTGGCTTTTTTGCCACAACTGTATATTGCTTGCTATACCAATAACCTTTTGGGGAAATTTTACTGCTTTTAGGCCCTAAACTTTTTTCAACATACCCTCGAGCATCAGTAACACATACGTTTCGTCATCCATTACGCAGCAAGAATAATTTTTAGAAACATGTTTTTGGCCTCAGGAACTTTTTGAGTTTTTTTTTTTGCTTTTCTACCGCATGTGTTGGGAGCTTTATTGCAATTGCTTTATATTTTTTTCTTTAGAAACATCATGTGGACTATTATTTCTTTCTGAACCGAATTTCTATAAATGGACAAGTTCTCTCGGTACTCTTTAATAAGATTGGAAAGAGTTTGATGGCAGAATTGTGAATGATTGACCAACTTTTTGTAGGAGCAAGTTGGATTTTGTTTGTGATTAAACATAATAACTGACATCATTTAAAAGTTAACTTGATCAAAAAAAAAAAAAAAAATAATAATAATAATAATGTTTAAATTAAAAAATAAAGAAATTTTTTGATCTCAGTCTTTAGCTACAAGTGAAAGAAAAATGTATTTTCGGTCGGAGGATCCCTATTCGAATAAATATCCTTATTTTATTAAAATTGTATTACAATTTAAATATTAATTTGATTTTTTGAAATTTATATTTTTCATATTTTTTGACATCAAATGACATTTCTTAAATTTTTCATCGAAAATTGTGAATCACCAATTTCTTCCGTTCTTATAAATATCAAAAACTTGTGTATAAAGTTTATTGTCTGTAAATCCAATTTAAACTTGTCAAATATTTTTTTCCTCACATAAATTTTGTTCAAAGTACAAATCCAATTGTCAAATTTTTTTCCCAATAGTTTAACTATCATACAGACGATTTTTTTAGGATTGGAAAAACTATACCGTATTTTTGTGGATCGGTACTTAACTCCCTACATAACTTTTACCCTTAAATTATCTCTAATGGTTTTTCCTATTACACATATGAGAACCTTAAATAAATAAACAAGTTTTATACAGCCACAAATCAAAAACAAAAATAAAAATTACGAGGGTCCAGAATTTATAAATATCTGCTTAATGGTGTAGGGTATTACATAGTCGCTCTTAACCGAATATTGTGCTCTTACAATTTCACTTAATTATTTTTTTATTATTCAAATCAACAAATTTTATTACTAATTTCTGTTATTTTAAATTTATTTAATTTTCCCTTCAATGTAAATCAATAATTACTAATTTAAACTCCAATTTTGTTTTTATTTTTTATATAAAATACTTTTTAAATAACAACCATCATCTGAAAGTTCCACATCTTCCTAAAAATAAACAATCTACAACTGGCAATTCCTTTTTCCACATTTCTATTCTTATTGTCTGCCATCTTCCTTTTCCGCCATTTAATTTGATGTGTCAATTTAGTTCCCGTAAACGTTTAACAAATTTTTGTCGCCATTTCCGTACGCTCTGTAGTTTTTCATTAAAAAAGTGTGAAAATAATAGAAAAAACGAAATGAATTTATAGAAAAAGTGTTAAGAAAAGTTTCAGCAACAAGAAAAAACAAAAATCTCTTTCGAGAGTATGAAATTCAGTGAGTAAATTGTGTTTGAAAATTTTGCAAATTTGTGTTGCCTCTGCTGTTCATTTTTTTCACCGGCGACTGCGCAGCTTTGTTTATGGTTTTGATTGTAACTGCGCAACTTGTTTCTAAAGCTCTTAGCAGATTTGTTTTTGTTTAGAAGAAATTGTTGCCAAATAAATATTTAGTGTTTGTTTTTTGTTTCGTTAAAAATAAGGAACTTGTTGTTTTGTTGTTTGTGGAAGTAAATTTAAATTATTTAAAACGAAATGTTTTGAAATTAAATGATTGATTGCAAATTTTGTTTTTTTTTTGAAAATAAACAAAAATATTAAACAAAAAATGTTAATAATAAAATGGTTATCGTTTGCATAAAATTAAAAGAAATTTAAATAAAAAAAAGAAATTTGGAATAATTTTGTTTCAATTAAAATTCGACAAAATTCTTCCATAAACTTCGAATTTATTCAATTTTTGTTTATTTCTGCAAATTTATGAAAAATGTATTTTTTATTTAAGAAAAATTCTAAATAATTTTTATTTAAAACAAATTTTGAAAAGTTTTTTTTAAGGAAAATTTCAAACAATATTTATATACACAGAAAAAATAAATAATCTCTAATTAAAAATTTTGCATGAAATTTTAAAATTAAATAAAAAAACTTATAATTTTTTTTTTTTAATTTTATAATTGAACATTTGTTAAATATTGTTAAATTTTTTGTATTGTTTACAAACAATTTTGAGTATTTTGATTTTTTTTTAAATATTTCGATATTTTTATATTTAATTTTTCTCGTTTAATAAAGAAATAACAACTTTGTTCTTATAGAAAACTTGAAATTTATAGGAAGATTGAGCATTTTATTTTTCAATACATACTTTTTTTAATCAGTTCAATTTTATAAATAATAATGAACATTTCAAAAGATTTTATCGCCACTGAGCCGGAAAAATGCCTATGTAAATTTTGGGTAAATTTCAATAGAGACAAATAAATTTTTTTTTAATATTTTATAAAAATGCATTCGCCTCTGAGTAGGTTTACTAACGTTATTATATGTCGTCTGAGAATAAAATAAAATCCAGCTCATTTTGGAGAAAACCGAGAAAATATTTAATATTTAAAAAAAAAATAATTGTTTTTATATTTTATATGAAATATTGTTTATATTAGGAAAGTTTATATTTTATACTACATAATACACAAGCAGTGAAAATTATGACAAAAGTTTCTGTGGGAATATGTGTGACTAGTAGTGATTTCAAATTCAACAATATTTTTTTTTTAAATTTTTACATAGGAACTCCTGCTAGCGCAAGATGATTCCTTTAGTTTATAGAAAAAAGTTTTTGATATTGTTTTTGCTTTTAATTTAGATACATTTTGTTTTTAAATATTTTTTTAAATTTCATTTATTTGTTATTTGTGGAATATTATTATAAACTAACAAACCCGGCAAATTTCGTTTTGCAAAAAAGTGAGCGTTGTTGGACCTAATCAAACATTTGTGTTGTATTATCATACGATTTTAATAAATTATTAGTAATTTAGTTTTGGAGGTACCCCTCCCTCGGTCTACATTTTCTGGCGTAAACAGTTGCTTGAGAAAAAAGCTGAAACCAAATTTGGAAACTCCCACTGTTGTTGTTCTTTAGATATTCGACAATAAATATTTGCTTTGTATGGGGGATTACCCTCCCCCTGGTCTTATCCGTTCTACGTTTTGTCCAGTAAAACAGTCTGTTAGCAATGTTGTTGGGACCAAATTTGAGAACTCTCGCTATTATAGTTTTTTATATATATTCGATAATCAATATTTGGGTCCTATTGTTATTTTATTTTTATCATTTTCAAAAAAAGAATCAACTGTTTTTAAAATTTATAAAATGTTTTAGTACATTTTTTTATTTTAAGAAAATTTAGAAGTTTTATGGTGAGAGAAATTTTTAATTCATACTGTTTTTTAGAAAATTTATAATTTTCAATTTATAAAAAATGTTCGTATTTATTTAGGAATTTTCAAATTATAGAAGGTTTTGAAAAATTGATTTATAAATTTCATAAATATTTTTTATTCATTTCTAGTTTTTTATATTTTAATAATTTATTTTATTAATTAATTTTTAATTTTTTAATTATATTTGACAATTTGCTTAATTTCTAAATAAACTTTAAATCTGGCAATTCCCTTTTTATCATCTCTTTTTCTTCTTATTTTCCTTTTCCGCCATTTAATTTGATGTGTCAATTTAGTTCCCGTAAACGTTTAACAAATTTTAGTCGCCATTTGCGTACGCTCTGTAGTTCTTCTTTAAAAAAGTGTGTAAATAATAGAAAAAACTAAATAAATTTAAAGGAAAAGTGTTAAGAAAAGTTTCAGCAACAAGAAAAAACAAAAATCTCTTTCGAGAGTATGAAATTCAGTGAGTAAATTGTGTTTGAAAATTTTGCAAATTTGTGTTGCCTCTGCTGTTCATTTTTTTTCACCGGCGACTGCGCAGCTTTGTTTATTGTTTTGATTGTAACTGCGCAACTTGTTGCTAAAGCCCTTAGTAGAGTTGTTTGTTTTTGTTTAGAAGAAATTGTTGCTAAATAAATACTGAGTGTTTGGTTTTTGTTTTGTGAAGACTAAGAAATCCCTTATTTGGTTGTTGTGACTTTTTATTTAATTTTTTGTTGTGTGACTAAAATTTAATTTATTTAAATGGAGATGAGACAATTAATTTCTTTTAATGACGAACTTAAATATTTAATAAATAAAATGTATTTAATAAAATAGAAATCGTTTATATAAACTCAGAAATTCATGCCAAATATTAATATTTAGAAAATTTTAATATATATTTTTAAATATATCGAGAATTTGTAAAAAACTTTCAATAAATTTTGAATTCCATCAGAAAGTTTTCAGAATTTTTATAAATTTTCCTTCTTATTTCAAAATCATTATATATTTTCAAATCAGTTCACTTTAAGAAATTATTAAAACTTTTAAAATACTATATTTTTCGATTTTATTTTTAATTTTTAAACATTAAAAGTAATTGATTTTGTGTGTGCAGATCTTTTTTAGAATTTTTTATTATGGCTTTCAATTTGTTTGTTTCGATAAATTTTAGTGAATATATTATTAAAAAATTTTCACCTAATCTCCTACTTCTCTTTCTCCCGGAATATGGTTTTAAGTTCACAAAAGTCATG
>PYHX02000495.1:29190442-29217596 GCA_004302925.2 Cochliomyia hominivorax
AAAATAAAGCGATTATGAAAGAAACGTATAAATTTGTCTCTTAATACAAATTAAAATATTATAAATAGTTTTTAATCATTTCACGTTTTTTAAATTTAAATTACCAATTTTATTAATAAATTTAAATTTTTAAAATTAACGGTTTTCTTATAAAAGAACAAAATCACTATTTTCGCTATAAAATATTATCATTTTAAAATTTACTTTCTACAAAAATATACATCTGGCAATTTCCTTTTCATCATCTCTTTTTCTTCTTATTTTCCTTTTCCGCCATTTAATTTTATATGTCAATTTAGTTCCCGTAAACGTTTAACAAATTTTTGTCGCCATTTCCGTACGCTCCGTAGTTTTTTATTAAAAAAGTGTGTAAATAATAGAAAAAACGAAATAAATTTATAGAAAAAGTGATAAGAAAAGTTTCAGCAACAAGAAAAAACAAAAATCTCTTTCGAGATATGAAATTCAGTGAGTAAATTGTGTTTGAAAATTTTGCAAATTTGTGGTGGCTCTGCTGTTCATTTTTTTTCACCGGCGACTGCGCAGTTTTAATTATTGTTTTGATAGTAACTGCGCAACTTGTTGCTAAAGCTCTTAGCAGATTTGTTTGTTTTTGTTTAGGAGAGGAACTTGTTGCTAAATAAATACTGAGTGTTTGGTTTTTGTTTTGTGAAGAGCAAGAAATCTCTTATTTAGTTGTTGTAACTTTTTATGTAATTTTTTGTTGTGTGAGTAAATATAATTTATTTAAATGGAGATGAGACAATTATTTTTTTTAATGATGAACTAAAATATTTAATAAATAAAATGTATTTAATAAAATAGAAATCGTTTATATAAACTTAAAAGAAATTTAAATTAAAATAGAAATTTAAATAAAAATTAAAATAGAAAAAAAAAATAATTTTAATAAAAATAAATCAAATTTCCTTTCGTAAATGTTGTATTTATTGAATTTTTGTTAATTTCTGCATTCAGAGCTAATTTTTAGACAATAAGTATTCTGCTTAAGAACAATTTTATATGATTTATATTTAAAGCGAATTTTGAAAACTTTTAGTTTAAACTAAAAGATTCGTTTCTAATATTTTGCTAATTTTTTTTTGGTGTTTGAAATTCATGACAAACATTAATATTTAGAAAGTTTTAATATATTTTTTTTTAAATATTTCGATAAATTTGTAAAAAAACTTTCAATAAATTTTGAATTCCATCAGAAATTTTCAGAAGTTTTATAAATTTTCCTTCTTATTTCAAAATCATTATATATTTTCAAATCAGTTCATTTTAAGAAATTATTAAAACTTTTAAAATCCTATATTTTTCGATTTTATTTTTAATTTTTAAATATTAAAATTAATTGATTTTGTGTGTGCAGATCTTTTTTAGAATTTTTTGTTATGGCTTTCAATTTGTTTGTTTCGATAAATTTTAGTGAATATATTATTAAAAAATTTTCACCTAATCTCCTACTTCTCTTTCTCCCGGAATAGGGTTTTAAGTTCACAAAAGTCATGAAAATAAAGCGATATTGAAAGAAACGTATGATAAATTTGTCTCTTAATACAAATTAAAATATTATAAATAGTTTTTAATCATTTCACGTTTTTTAAATTTAAATTACCAATTTTATTAATAAATTTAAATTTTTAAAATTAACGGTTTTCTTATAAAAGAACAAAATCACTATTTTCGCTATAAAATATTATCATTTTAAAATTAACTTTCTACAAAAATATACATCTGGCAATTCCCTTTTTATCATCTCTTTTTCTTCTTATTTTCCTTTTCCGCCATTTAATTTTATATGTCAATTTAGTTCCCGTAAACGTTTAACAAATTTTAGTCGCCATTTCCGTACGCTCTGTAGTTTTTCATTAAAAAAGTGTGTAAATAATAGAAAAAACGAAATAAATTTATAGAAAAAGTGTTAAGAAAAGTTTCAGCAACAAGAAAAAACAAAAATCTCTTTCGAGAGTATGAAATTCAGTGAGTAAATTGTGTTTGAAAATTTTGCAAATTTGTGGTGGCTCTGCTGTTCATTTTTTTCACCGGCGACTGCGCAGCTTTGTTTATGGTTTTGATTGTAATTGCGCAACTTGTTACGTAGTTTCAGTTGGTTTGTTTTTGTTTTGTGAGGAGATAGAATTTTTTGTAGCAATAATATTTGAAGCTGAGTTACAAGTTGCTAAAGTTTTTTTGTTTATATATTTTGTTGAAAGAAAGAACTATTTTCGCAATATTTGTTCTTGTTTTTTTTTTCTGTTTAATAAATTACTTTTCTGTGTGTGTAACTTTTTTCATTTTATTTAAGTGACATTTTTAATTTAAATAAAATTTCTTTCATATTAAAAAATTAAAAATTTACAGGAAATTTTATTTGTCGGAATGAAGAGATTTTTGTTGTAAATTGTTACTCAATTTATTTTTTGTATCGTTCGGTCAATTATTTCGGTATCGTGGCGTGTTCGTGTTTGTAAATTAGCGGAAATAAATTTATAAGTGTTCGGGCGTTTAATTTGAAATAAGTGAATAAATGGAAAATGAATAGAAAAATGTAAAAGTGAAAAGAAATTATTTTGAATTTAAAGAAAATAAATCATAATAATTAAAAGGAAAACCACCAATATGGCCTGCTTTAATGTAATTGAAAAGAGTGGTAGTAATTCAAAAAATAAAAGTTTTTAATTTAAAAATGAGCAAAAAATAAAAGAAAGTGAATAAAAATCTAAAAATATAATTATTCTTTTTATAAAAAATATTTCTTTAAAAGTGTTATTTTTGAAATTTAAAAAATAAAAATAGAAAAAATGAATTGAAATCACCAATATGGCCTGTTTTAATTAAAAAGATGTGATTATTATTATTATAATATTTTTATTTTTTTTTGAAAATTGAAATAAAAGTGTTTTTTTTTTACAAAAAAGTGTTCAAATTCAAAACCAAGTTAAGATGATCATCACACGAGGATTTATATTCAAGGTGAGTGTTTTTCTTGTATGATAACTTTAATTTTCATTCCATTTATAAGTTAAGAACTTAAAACATATAAAGAATTTTTTTTCACAAAAATATTAAAAATATTTATTGATATGAAACCTAAACAAAATATTTAAATTTCTCAATATTATTTTTTTTAAGTTTCAATAAAAATAAAAAAATGAAATTTTCAAATTAAATTTTTAATTAATTTTCAAAGAAAAGTTTCATAATATTTTAAATAAAATAATATTTGAAACAAATTCAAATAAATTCGAATAATTTCTTATATTAAGAAGTAAGATTGAAAAATTCTTAACATACATTGAATTAACATTCATTGAACTTACAGTTTTAATTTTTTATGTGCTTCATCAACATGCCATTGAGCAGTAGCAACATAACATTTTTGACCAGGAAGTTGCGAAAAATCTGCCAGAACAAACGCTTCGTCATACTTTATTTTACATAAAGTTTATATAAGTATATTTTTTGTTTTTGACGTTTAAAATTTTTGAAGCTTTCACTTTTAGTTCCAAATATTCTGAGCATTAGGATAACCGGTCTGTTTCCCTACTGGAAGCTCTTTAAAAGTTGCTTTTCATTTTGTTGGCTTTAGAAACATCATGTGGACCATTTCTTAAACCTGAACCAGATTTTCTATTAATTAACAAGTTAAATTAACATTCAAATGTCTGATGGCAGACATTTGAATATTTGGCCAACTTTTTGAAGGACCGAATTGGGTTTGGTTGAAAATATTTGAAAAATTTAGTACGAACTTTTTTCTGGTCACTATTTTTAATCAGATTAAATATAACAACAAACATGTTTTACAAAGACAACTTGATAAAAAATAATTGGTTTAGAAGTTTGATGCAAAATGTGTGTTTAAATAGTTTTCCAATCTCACTCCTTAAAAAAATTCCATGAAGAAGTCTTCTGGATAATAAAAATTTGTTTAGTAAACTATGTTTTTAAGAGTTTTTTCACTTAAAAATGTTCATTTACAAAATGTTTCGATTAAAAAACTTTAATTTAGAAAATGAAAATTTTTAGAAAAAATTTCATTTCAGATTTTTTTTTGTTTCAAAAATTTTTATTTAGAAAATGTTTCGTTTGAAAAATTTTAATTTAAGAAATGTTTTATTTCAGATAGAAAAATAATTAACTAATTGAAATGTCAGATAAAAAATGATCTCATATTTTAGTCTAGAAAAATACCAACAAGTTATATGATTCTGGCAATACTTTTTTTGAGTAGCACGGTTTTCAACCATTTTGAAACTACTGATTTATTGGATTTCCGTTTCCGTTTTATTTTTAGACGTTATTTTCTTTATTTTGAAATCAATCAAATAAAAGAATATTTTTAAATTTCAAATTGAGAATGAAGAAAAACTTTAAAATAAAAAGATTTTTTGTAAGTCCTTAAGAACCTCTTTTATTGTTTTTTCCTCGAATATCTGCAATGTATGAAATTTGATATCATTTTCCGTTCATGGGTTCATTAAATTTTCTAGTGAAATTTTGTGATTTTTTTTTCTGAATATTTGTTTTTTTAATTGGATAGACTTTTTGCTAACAATTTTGGTAAAAATTTTATATTTTGGTGAAAATTTAAATTTTGGATGAAAACTTGAAAAAAAAAAAAAAATAAAAATAAAAAAAAATAATTTTTTGGTGAAAATTTAAATTTTTGATGAAGATTTGAATTTTTGGTAAAAAATTGATTTTTACTGAAAATTTAATTTTGGGTGAAAACTTGAATTTTTA
Organism: Cochliomyia hominivorax; assembly: GCA_004302925.2. NCBI lineage: Eukaryota > Metazoa > Arthropoda > Insecta > Diptera > Calliphoridae > Cochliomyia > Cochliomyia hominivorax. The sequence continues at coordinate 29,195,198 of PYHX02000495.1, forward strand.
GTGAAGATTTGAATTTTTAGTATTTTTTTATTTTTTTTTTTTTTTTTTTTTTTTTTTTTTGTGAAAATTGAAGTTTTGGTAAAAATTTAAATTTTTGGTAAAAATTTAAATTTTTGGTGAAAATTTTATTTTTGGTGAAAGTTTTAATTTTTGGTGAAAATTTGGATTTTTGGAAAAAAATAATTTGGATTTTTGGAAAAAAATATTTTTTTTTGGTGAAAATTTGAATTTTTGGTGAAAATTTGAATTTTTGGAAAAAAATTATGTTTTTGGTGAAAATTTGAATTTTTGGTGAAAATTTTTGGTGAAAATTTTATTTTTTTTGTCAAAATTTGAATTTTTGGTGAAAATTTGAATTTTTGGTGAAAATTTGAATTTTTGGTGAAAATTTGAATTTATGGTGAAAATTTTATTTTTGGTGAAAATTTGAATTTTTGGTAAAAATTTGATTTTTTGGTTAAAATTTGGTAAAAATTTGAATTTTTACTCAAAATTAAATTTTTGCTAAAAAATATTATTTTTGGTGACATTTTGAATTTTTGCTGAAAATATAAATTTTAGGTGAAATTTTCACCTAAAAATTAAACTTTCGGTGAAAACTGAAAACTAGTTAAAAATAAAATAACATTTTGTTAAATACTGAAAAATTATATTCTTCTCGAAATATAATTATTTTAGCGAAAATTTAAAAATTTTATAAAAATTAAGAGTTTAATTTCATTAAATAAAAAATACAAAGCAAATTTAAGACTTCGACTCACCTCTTCTTTTGAACGATTTATATCTCTGGATAATCCAATACCGGAAATCGCTAAAGCCAAAGTACTCGAAGCAATACACACTAAACTTAAGGCCAAAAATGAAGTTTGAGTTTTACGCAAACCCACTACACCCAATGAACCCGTAACAGCTGCAATCAAACCCGTCCAAATGCCACAGCCAGCTGTGGAGAGAGAAGCATCTCTTACAATCAAAAGAGAGCCCAATGCTACCAGTGAAATGGCCAGAACCAATTGTAAAAGACCCAAAATAATCTGAACGGGAAAAGCCGAACAACACGCGGTACTACTTTTGGGTGTAGAACGTTTTTTCTTTGAAGACTTAGAGGATTTGGTAGAACTGCCATCATCTTTGATAAGCTCTGGGGGAAATCTTTGTTTCTTGCTTATTCTCGAATCCAAAGTGGCAGCTCGTGAAGCTATAGTTTCCTGTAGTTGTTGTTTAAATTCTTCATGAGATATCAATTTGGGTTTTTCAATATCTTTCATTTTTGTCGTCTCCAATAAAGTGGCAGCTGTTAGCTTAAGGGGTTGTGGAGGTTTTTCATCATAAACTGGACTTGAATAAATATGACTTTGGGCATCCATGGGTTTTTGTTGCATTTGTTTTTGCATATCATGTTGTTTTTGTTGTTCATCGGTTTGGTGTTTCAACATTAATTCATCATCATCACTTCCGCCTGGATGTTGTTGTTGCAACATGGCTATTTCAGAATTAGTTAAACTATTATGTTGTTGTTGCATATTTGTTGTATTCGTACTCTGTTCAATGGTGCTCTGCATCATTTCCTCATGATTATTGGTTGTTGCTGCTGTTGTTGCCATTCCATTATTATGTGTTGAACGATCTACAATTGTATCCATGCTACCAGTTGTTGAATCATGTGAATCAATAGTACGTGCCGGTGATTCAGATTGTCGATTTATATCAACTTGATTGTTGGATATCTCATTACCATTTGTATCGGTCATTTTGTGTGTTTATTTTTTGCCTCTTTTTGTTGCAAGAAGGTGTTTGTTTTGTCTGTTGTTGATCTAAATTATTGAATTTTTTATTTATTTGGATCAAATTTTGTTTTATGTTTGTGGGAAGTATTTTTTTTTACATTGATATTGCTTTTTGTTGTAGTTGTTGTTGGATTTTGTTTGTTTTCGTAGTAATTTAAGACATTTGGTTCCTGTAAGTGTAGAAAAGAAAAGAAAGAAATTGTGTTAAATTTTATTTATATAAATTATTTATTAGAAACTTGTTTTGATATTGTAAAATGAATGAAAATACAAGTGGTTTATTGGAAAAAGCAGGTGAATTAATTTAAGTTTTATTTTTTTTAATTTAAAAAAATTATTGTTTTAGGTAAAAATTTAAAACTTGCAAGAAAACTTTCAAATATCTGAGCATTTTCTATTTTGCTTAAGAAATTGTTTTCTTCCGGAAATCCAGAAATAAATTTTTAGTTTACACCGATTCGATATCGAAAAAATGGTAACTGAAAAACTGTATCAAAATATTTACAATTATGGGCGTGGCATATATGTAAGTCAATTGCTTAAAATATTTTTTAAACGATGATTTTTAAATTAGATCGAAAATAAAATATTTATAACTAAGAAAATATTAGGGATAATAGTTTTTTTGCACTTATATTTATGGGACAGTTGTCTTTCAGAATTATAATATAGAATCGCTGTCACGTTTATAACAGCTGTGCTATCGCATTTTCCTTCAAGCGTTATATTTTATTCATATTTAAAATTTAATGCAATAGAACTTATCAGTCAAAAGTAATTAAAAAAGTTATTAATACCAAAAGAAAGCTACAAGTATTTGCTTTTATGTCATATATACTTTTAGACCCATATGAACCCATCTGTGGAACACTTTTTTCGTTTGAATGAAAATTCTTCTATTATTATTTATTTTTTATTTATTTTAATTGAAATTTGTGAAATTTTGAAGTGATTAAACAAATTTTACTACAAAAGAAAGCTTTAACAATACACTTTTAAGCTGTATTTACTTGTATATCTATTTGGGTCCAGCTGTCGAATACTTTTTCCTTTTGCATGAAAACACTTCCATTATTATTTAGTTTTAATTTGCTTTAATTAAAATTCGAACAGAAGGACTGACCTTAATTTTCAAGCGATCAAAAAAATTTTACCACCAAAAGAAAGTTATAAGTGTACACTCTTACCAGATATATACCTTCTGACTATTTGGACCCATTAGTTGAAACTTTTTCCGGAAAATACATTAGTGTAATTTATTTTTTATTTGCATTAATTAAATTTGGTAATGGACCCCCAGTTTTAAGGTTAATTAATTAAGTAACCGAAAAAAGCTATAACAGGACACTATAATATCACATATATTTATGCACCTGTTGGGACCAATTTGTTGATCATTTTTTTCATTGAAATAAAGGTATTTCAAACATTGTGTGCTGTTTTAATTTTTCAAAGAAGTTTACAATTATATTTTGATTCAATTGGGTTTTAATTTGACACAATGGAGAAGTCTCTTGAAATCTATAATGATAATGTTTTGGAAGAATGAGGGTTTTTGAACATTTATAAAAAATATACATATTTTTTTAAAAATTGTCTCAGAAATATTTAAGAATTATTACCATCATAAATCTACAAGAGCAAAAACTTATTTATGGTCCGGTGCATAAATTAGTTTTCCTCCTGAAAATCGAAAATTATCAGAAAATGGTCAGTTAGAGCCTCCACTCCACATCTTGCGAAAAAAAGCGGAAAAGTTTAGCAAAGTTTCCCAACACTACATCTCACATAGAGGGCTTTGTTCTACACAACAATTAATACGAAACTGCATTTACAGAAAGTTCCCCACCATTGCGTAACACATAGATGGCGTTGTTTTATACAATAAATATGAAACTGTATTATCCTAAAACTTATTTAGTCGGAATTAAAATGCCAAAAAAATAATTATAAAAATAATTAAAATAATAATGTAACATAAACAGAAGAATAAATATCTACGAGGATCGACTCATAATTTGCTGTCATATAATTACAATTTCATCCCAATAAATTTCCTATTAAACTGCACAATTGAAAAAAATTGTGACACAGTGTTGTGTGCAGTGTAACCCTCAAAAATATAGTAAATATCAATCGTCGCACAGTGGTCTCAAAACTTTTCTTTACAAATTGAACATAAACATTCATGTAGCGTTTTTCGACAGATTTAGAAAAGAACATGTTCTAGTAGGTCCTTCAATGTTGGTCACCACTTTTTTATTTTGGTTTCAATTTTTTTATATTAAATTGTTGTTTTTTTATTATGAAAAATATGGAACGGAATAAGTCCAGGGGAACAGATATAACTCATGCAACCAATTATTTACTTATTTATTGGACAAAATGTCGGTTGCATAGATATGGTTGCAACTAAGCGTACCGGGTATTTGTTAGTTGAATTTATAAAGTTTATTTTTCTGAAATAAATTTAATTTTTTTCTATTCACCGCATCATTTTTCATTATAAAACATTCAAATGACCTTAAATATTATATATTCAGAAATATATCGCTATAAACATATTTTGGAATAAAAATCATACTGTCATTAATCATAAATTGTGCAAATCTAATAAATTACAACAAGTAGTAACAACAACAAAAGACTTTGTAACTAAATCATAAATTATTTAAAAGAAATAAAGAAGTTTTGCCACAGGCTCTGTGTGTTTTTTTTATTGATTTATAGGCATTTTAACGAAAAATCACTTTGTTCGAAAAGAAATAATAGTTTACCGTTAGTTTGTGTCTTTTTCGAAATTTATTTCAAAATTTTTTGAATAATAGAAAACAGTTTACATGTTTTTGTTTTAGAACTCAACGCTGTTTATATATTCAAGACAATGGAACTGTTTAAATTTTTTTGAGAGTTTTTTTCTTTTGTTTTTAGTTTCTTTTTCGGAGGGATTTCAATAAAGAACGATTTTAAATTAAATTAAAAGACAAATAATTCTAATTAAATATTCGGTCAAGTACACACACACACAATTAATGAATGATTGACTTAAGTTACGGTTCACACGTTTCTTTAGTTGTTGTTGTTGTGACTTAATTTATAAATTATTTTTTTGATACCTTTCTAATGTTTTTTTCTTCTAATAAACTAAAATCAGGTCATGTATTTGTTTATTTGTAGAAAAAAAAACATTAAAAATTCATTAACTTCGAAAAAAATTTAGTTGCATTTAATTTGTTTGAAATTACTTCCTATTTTTATTGATCAAACCGATATCCAATAACTGTCTGTTGGTATATTATGCGTTTTTTAGAAGTCTGTAACGCACAGAAAGTTTAAAAGTATTCCTTTCAATTGAGAATCACTTTCCGAGTATGTCCATCTGTCCATTTAACTTTGTGAATCGTTTACTGCATGTAATTTAGACATATCTCGATTAAGTCCAGTTTTCCAGTTATGAAGATTTTAGTCCAAATATACATTTTAAATTGTATAGATCTTAAGAAATTGTTAGTATTATATCGTATATTTAAGACTTATAGAAACAGAAAACTTTATACCAAATTTAGAGAGGATCGGAATATAATTTGCTATAGTCCACATAAAACATCATCTTCCAAATATCATTCAAAATTGAATAAAATATTATTTTCCTTAAACGAATTAAATAAAAAAAAATTAGTTTAATTTAACATACAGTCCATAAAATGACCGTAATTTCCATACAGATACACTTGCGAAATTCACTTTAAAATGAAAAAAACTTTAAAACATTTAAGTATAATATTGCGCATATTTAGGACAGAAATTCCGAATCCGTCCAAAATTTCCAAAAGTTCTCTTATAATCTCCATCTAAGAAAATCACCATAAATAGCATAATAATCTTATATATGTCTTATGTAAGCACAAAACATAAAATCAAATCATACGTAGGATTTTCATATTTCATTGTGATGAAGGGTATAACGTAGTCTGTTTTAACCGATTTTGTTTGAGTTTACCAGCATACAGTGGTGCCAAGTTTCTTTTTCTTTTGGAAATAATTCTGTAATCTTTAAAGACATTTTAATAACATTTTGATGTACAGACCCCCTAGCTTGTCCTCTCTTTTGTGATATAGATATTGGAGACTAGGACCATAACAAAGCTACCTGTTGATATTTGTTGTTAAATTTTGTTCAAATTTCTTTATTAATTTTAGCGTTTTAATTCCAGATAAGTAAATTTGCCTGCTTTTGCTATAATGTAGTTTTATATCTACTGTTTCATAGAACATTGCCCTCTATGTGTGATGGATCTTGATAAAATTTAGCAGGTGTCATTATTTTGGCTGGGGTATTATGTGTTTGTGCAAATGTTTGTAACGTACAGAAAAATAGTCCCACCACCACTTTTAAGTATACCGTTTTCACTTTCTGAGTCGATTAAAGCATTTCCGTCCAGTTGGATGTCCATGAAAACTTGTTTGCAAAGTCCAGGTCGCAGTTTTGAGGATATCTTTATGATATTTGGTACCTAGTATAATTTTCGACCCAAAGACGATTCCTATTAATATTGGTTAACAAAAGTTACCTGGAATCCCCTGGAATAAAGTTCTTTGTCCATAAAATTCTTAAATATGAAATGATTTTTACAAAATTTTGTAGAGATAACAGCTTATAAAATTCTAAATGATGTGGTAAATTATACAAGGCTTGGTCCATTATATCTCAAGGCTTGGTCCCATACAACCACTCTTCCAAATATCACTTTAAAATGGTTAAATATCGCATATATAGGGGTATTGTAAAAATAATTGGTAATATCAATACAAGCAAAAACATATGAGTGAAATTATACGAGGGTCGGTCCATAATTGTTTCTAGAGGGTCAAGGACACTGTAGAAAATAATTCCTTTTAAAACGGAAATGTTACTATGATAATTAACTGCAGACTTAAGCATAAATTAGAAAAGGAAATTATACGAGGGTCGTTCAAACATTTTTAATATCAGCCATTTGCAACCAAAAATGTGGTGTAGATTGTTGCATGATCGGACATGACCGGCCATAACTTTTTATTTTTTGTATTTTTAACTGGAATCACTTGGATATTTTTGCAAGCGGTCAGTTTCGAACCAGGGATCCTTGAAATACTTGTATTGTAGACCCCTTTATCTGATATGAGATTCAAATATGTAAATCTGTACATTTTTAGATTTTACTCTAAAAAATTTTAAATTTCAAAATTTAACGGTACAAAAATTTACTAGTTTTTGTTCTAAAAACAATATTTTTAAAACCACTGTGCAGCATTTTATATTGTTAAATAATTGTTATTATTTCATAATGTATTTATTTTTGTTTCAACAATTATTTGTGACAAAAAAAGTTATGTCCCAAGAAAAAAAAAAAAAAAAATACTAAAATTGCGATAATAATCTGTAAAGTTTCTTATGGGAAATGAGAAACAAATAACAACAACTAAACAACTTCTTTTGTTTCTTTTTTGTCTTAAATTAAGTGAATAATAATTTTTTTCTTTTATCTAAAATTTTTAATAATTTTATTTAGAATGTTGTTTTATGACTTTTATTGTTGTTGTTGTTGTTATTTAAAAAACGTTTAAGTAATAATAAAGTTAACAATTTTTCTGTCATGATTTTGCTTTTGTTTTGTAATTTTTTTTCACAAACTTTTAGATTTTTTAAGATTAAATCCCAAAACAATTAGTTGCTGTGATTAATGATTTATAATACTAAAATAAATTAATGTATTTTATCAAAAGATAAAAAGAAATAGTTTTATTTTTATTATTGTATTTGACAGATTCATTAACAAGATTCAGAAAATACAAAAGATTTTATAGGAGAAGATTATTTTTTAAAAGGGAGATTTTTGTAAAGTGGAGATTTAAAGAAAAATTGTAATAATTAAATGACATCATTACATTTCTCTAATTTGTAACATCTGTCTGTGCATGTGGTTGGTTGGCTTATTTTCTTGTAAACGTTGAGAGGCAACTATTTAACCAGGGAGGTGGTCGGTAACTCTCTAAATTTGGTTACTATACCGTTCTGGGTTGAGGCAAAAAAATCAATAGAAATTAAAAAATCCTTTAAAATTATAAGTATTTCTCTTACACTTTCAGAGATCTTTAAGACGAAATGAGCTTTATTTGCAAATTTTTGGCCACTTAAGGTGGATGGGGTATTATGCGTTTTTTGTGGAAGTTTGTAACGCGCAGAAAAAAATATTACTACCCCCACTTTTAAGTAAACCGTTAGATTCAAAATCACTTTCTGAGTTGATTTAAGGATGTCCGCCTATCTGGTCGACTCTCTGCCCATGTAAATCTTGTGAACAATATACAGCTCGCAATTTTAGAGATAAATTCAGCATATGTCACTTTGCTCGAGATTTATGCCTGTTGGAATTGGTGATGATGGGTCCATTATTTCACGTAGACCCCATACAAAGTTTTTTCCTTCCAAATAAAAAATATTTTATACCGGACACTCTTTATAATGATCGGGTGATAATTTTTTTTTTGGAAAAGTGAGAGTGGACATGATAATTCATTATTTAGAACATCGTTATTTGTTTCATTATTTTTATTATAAATTTTTATTATAAATTTTTGACGTCAAATGAATCAAGATATAGAAGTCTATATCTTGATTCAAAATACAACTTAAACTAGACTGCTTCAATTCAAGATATCAAGATATCTCTAACGATTCAAAAGTTACAAAATTATTAAAAAATTGATTTAGAACACTCTTCATTATTGCACCAATATTTCAACAAACATCCGTATGAATATCCCCCAGGATTGGGATTTTTAGCTCATAAAAGTCTTAAATAAAAATTATTTTGTTTATTTAGGAAACAATAATTTAAAAAAATAATTAATTATAGTTATAGCCAGATATCTGAAACCATTTTAATACTTTAATTTATTTCTTTTTACATTTTCTTTTGGTAACGGAAATATGTTTATGTAGTTAAATGATTTAAATTTCAAAACATAACTGCTGCAATTTTTTCCTCTTTAATTTTTTTTTTGTTGATTCAGAAAGTAAAATTCATTGTGACTCTTGTTCTAGACGGAAAACCACATTATCATATTCATATTTCAACCTAAAAAATATACAAAAAAACTTTCTTTTCAACAATCTAAACGTTAATAAAATTTCCATTAACACCAAAAAAAGAGGAAAAGAAAAAATTAAAATAAAATAAAAATGTAAACCAATTGAACAAAAAAGAATAAAAGCAACTAAATTAATGTAAAACGGTCATAATGAAAACTGACATAAAAAAATTGCAACAAACGCGTCATCATCATTAATATGACAACTGCAAAAATAAAGAAAACAAATCAAAAAAAGAAGAAAAAGAACTAACACAAATGCATCATTATGTTCGAGTGTCATATTTCACAGTTACTTCAGACATTTGAAAAATGTAATTTGAAAACAAAAAACAAACTGAAAATTACAGAGAATTAAATAAATTTATAAAAAAAATAATAATAAATAAAAAAACAACCCACAAATTCACATTGAAATTATTTAATTACAACCTGAGAACATGCAACATAAACCAAACAGACACATAAAAGGACGGACGGAAAGTTATAGAGATACTGTAATACATAACACATTTACAGTGACAGTCACATGTTAAAAAAAGATAAAAGAAAATGGTTGCCAAAAGTAGTTGTAATTACTCTTTTAAGAAAAATAACAATTAATGTGATGGAAAAAGAACAATAACGTCATAAATATATAAGTATTAGGATTTGAAAATTGCAAATAAACCTATTTTAATGACTGAATTATTGACAATATCAAGATAAAAGCTTTATTTATAGTTCTCAGATTTTGGTAATAATTAATCCCCTAAAAGAAGGAGATATGTACATATTTCTGATGTCTCACATTTTTATTGTCACCATCACAAGTGATAAATGTCATTCTGTATGTACCGTAAAGAAGGAAAATATATCGTACATTTGCAGCAAAATGGTCATAACTCAAAAATCACTTTTTCAGGAAATGCATTTGAAAGAAATATTTTTCTTGGCTTTTAAATCGCTTAAAAGAACATCATAAAGAAAACTATATAAAAACCGATACGCACCAAGAATAACGCTTTATTACCAGTTATAATTAATAAATTGTATAATTGATATAATAAATTTTTAAATCGTTTTTGGTATATGATTGTCTAGTTAATAAGATCACTTATCCGCTATACAATATTGGTGTATTTAAGATTTTAAAATTTTAGTTTTTTAAGTTATGACGATATTGCAGCAAATGGCCAATATTCTCCACAAAATCAAATTCTAAGACGATTAAACTTCGTCTCATGTTTAGTGTAAGTGTTCGCCCGATTACTTGTTGTTAATCCCAACAATTTCCTATTTAAAATTAACATAACGGTTTGATTATAACAAACTTATAGACCGATATCTTAAAAAGCCTCATAATTTTGAGAAAAACTTATTAGAATTTATTAATAGAAAATATTTGGAGTTAAACGAAAAGTCAAAATTAACGTAATATAAAAATCAGTTGTATATTTTATCATCATAATAGAATCATTAAAATCTGTTCAGTAGATAAAAAGTTATAGGCAAAAATGTGGGAAATTTTGATATCCTTAATTTGAAGTACAATTTTAAATATTTATGATTTAGGAGTCGCTAAAGAGTTTTTTACAGAATAGCGTTTTATGTTTAAGAAGCCCTTATTTATGAATCTACTATATTGAAAGTCGGCACAATAACGTTAAATCTATATAATTTTAATTTCAGAAATATCGGTACACATTAGCACTTATATAAGGCCTCTAAACCGAAACAATCTTAAATATTAAATTATTTTAATAAAATTCGATAATAATTTTGGAAATAACATGAATATGTGAAGTTAACAAGTCCACATTTCACTACAGCGTTTAGATAAAAAACTTCAATCTCAAAAAAAGAGTTTTAAGCTTAATTTCAGTGTAATTTGGCAAAAAGATATGTTTGTAGTGGCCCCTAATAAAATATATTTCTTCATAAATATCGGTCCAAAATTTGGCAACATGAAATCCATTCCGGAAATTAATTTTAACCTAACAAAATTTTTAAATGTTACGAAATTTGAAGAATATTTGTCACTAACAATTACAATTACTTATTTAGCATTAAAAATTCATAGAAGGACTTTAAAGGAGTGAGATCGAAATAAAAATAATAATAAAAATATTTTTATAGTAATAAAGTTTTGAACCTTTTTTTTGCTTTCTAGTACGAATTAAAGATAACGAAACGTATATTCTGACACATTTTTCGCAACTTCCTGTTTAAAAATTTTATATTGCTAATGCTCCAGGAATAAGTTAAGGACCTAAAGGCATTCAAAATCTTCCAAAGAGGAATGTTGTTTATAAAAAAGGCTGCTTCCATTCATAAGACTTTATATTGTGTCCACTTATTTTTTTTTCCTGTCTTGAAACCCTTGAGTGGTATAAGAGTAATAATGTGGAATTTTAACCAAGAGAGACAAATCCATGTCGTAGCTAAGAATATTGAATATGTTAAGAATTTTTCGATCTTACTCCTTAAACACTATGGACCCAATATGTAAAAAAACTGAAGTGATAATGTCAACATAAATATAAAAATAGATAAACAAACATCTTTTCATTTTAATAAATAAAACTGAAAACTTTACGTAACAATTTTTCATTACATTTTAATTGTTTTCTTGAGGTTTTCCTACAATAGTTGTTTTTGTTTTTGTTTTTCTTCACATTTTTTCAATGAATTTCCATTAGAAAACCCTTAAAGCGTTCAATAAGTCTGTTTTTAAACTTGACGTGTGAAATAACTGATTGCTGAGTTATCATACGAAAAAAAGTGTGTGTTTGTGCATGGATGTATGTCGGTGTTTACATTAAGTTAGTTAAGCTTATTTGCTCAAGCATGCGTGAAGTTTGCATGCAATAACATTTCAAAAAGTACGTGAACGTGCATGTAGTTTTATGTAAAAAATATATAATTTATTTTTCAAATTTAAAATCATTTTTTTTTTTCAAAAATAAACTTAAAGATTTTAATTTAATTTTTGAATGGTTTTATTTGATTGATTTTTATTATTTTTGGAAAAATAAAATTGATGATGTAAACAATTAAAGTTTGTTGCTTAAATCTTTTGTTTAACCACAATAAAGTTTTTGAGAAAAAAAAACGAGATACCACAAAACAATTGTTGCAGTCATACATTTATTATGGGTAATTTTTTAAGAAGTTTTAATTAAATTTTATAAAACAAAAAAATAATTTTAAATTCATAATTTTTAATATTAACATTTTTGAAAGTAAATTTTAATTAATGTTTTTTCGAAGAAGATTTTTTTTATTTCTTAACAAACTATTTGGTAAACAAAAATATTTTGGGGATAATTAATTTGTGTATTTAAACAAGTATTGATTAAATATTTGTTTACTAATTATTTGATTAAAGGAGTGTCTTAAGAATTTTCGTTGTCTATAGATTAAACAGGTTTTTGAATTTGATTAATTGTTGGGGATCAAAACGATGTCAAATATCAGTAATTAATTTTGAAAAATTTCAAAAATGTGTGATGAAAGTTATAAGACTTGAAAATAACTTCTTAAATAAGAATCACGCACACAAAAAAGGTGATACGGTATGATTCGTATGCAGTCATCTCAAGAAATCTTCTTTAAGGGTTCAGATTTGATCCCTTATTGGGAAATATATGAACAGTTCATTCGGGTTATGTTACTTTAACATCTCATAGTCTTAACTCAGAGAAGCATGACTTAAATGAACTACTTTTTGAAACCGTTTGTTGGAAATCTGCCAATAATAAAAATATCTATTTGAAATTATTATTGATTTATTTAAAGAAAAGAATTTTCTTTAACTCGCAAAATTGTGAAGAAAAATTTAGTTTTTTTTTTAATTTTAGTCTATTCGGTCCACATTAATTGATCTTAGTTTTAAAAACTACATTCTGTTTAAAGTTTCAGGCTTTGGAATTTTGAACATGTATCTTTAATTCTAAATTTTGAGAAAAAAATTAGAAATTTCTAGGGGGTCTGGACTTTTTCCTATAGAAGTTTTGAATACAAAATTTTGATTGCTTTTGATTTCATGAAGATCAATATCAATACATAAATGAAACTAACACAAGATCTTACGAAATTTTGATCGTTGAAAATATAAAGACAAATTACTTGATGAATAAAAGAGACCAATAAACATGAGGAGAGTTAAAGTTCATTTAAATCCAAAAGTTGCATAATCGAGCCCTGATTTTTTTCTTATTATTAAGAATGTAAGAAAGATCGATTTTGCAAAAATTAAACTTTTTGTTTAAAATATATATTTTCCCGTTATTTTTTAAAAGGTTCATAAGACCTCAACAAAGACTCGCTTCGATGTTTTATGTCTCAGCTTTGTTTCAGTTTCTGCGTAGCTAAGTTCAAGAATAATGCACTTTCATGCCTACATTGTCTAGAATAATGCCCTCTATATGTGAGGCGATCTCTGCTAAATTTTTATTTCCTCTATTAGTTCTACGCATTTATCCGAAGCGACATTTATAATGTTTAAAGAATAATATTGACAATTTTTGACTGCAAACAGATTCGAAATATCATAGAATCTCACAAATTGAAACTCTCTCAAATTCGGACTGTCCAAGAATTAGAAACATCCATTTCAATACATTTAACGATCTAAACTAAGAATTCTTGGTTCTAATTTCTGGATATTTTTTATTCATTTAAATCATAAAATGAATTTTGCTCTGTGATAAAATATTGAAAAATTGAGGTACCGAATGAAACTTGGTGTTTAAGTTTTCCTCACATTTATATAAGTGATTTTTTTATATTTACGTGGGTCATGGTGTATGGTTGTCGTCATAGTCATATGGGGGGTGGGAATTGAAGATTTGGCACAGTCGGATAAATCATTCTTACTTGTTTTAAATTATGAAAAAATATGATGTACAGAAATATCGATTCAAATTCGGAATTTGATAAAGATCAATTGTTTGAACTATATATCGTACTCGGTGACCACACTTAAAGATTTTGATTAGTTAAAGGAATTTCAATTAAAGTCAATAATCTCGAAATTCACTTAAAATCACTAATAAAAACTAAACATAAATTTTTTTATATTCAAGTCATAAAAATTCCTTAAAAACATCAATAAAACTGACTAATGACCTGTAATTCATCAAAAATATTTATGTAAATTTAGTCTTCTTTTTAAAATAACTAAAATCAAAACTAAACTAAAATCGTCATGACATTTCAAATTGTTGAAGACAAATTGAAATATTTATGGTTTTTCATTCATTTGGTTTTTCATTCATACAATAACAAATTTGTTACAACAAATAAATAGTTTTTTGTTGTTGTAACTAAAAGAAAAAATATCTTAAAACTAGTTTAACAAGTGAAAGTATCTTCCATTAAGATTAAAACAAGACAAATGACCAATTCCTACTCATAAAAAAATGAGAAAAATTCCAAAAACGACTTAAATTGAAACTTACAAAACTAAACAATTTCAATGGTTCAATGAATTGCAATTTACAAAAAAAATGGAAGTAATTTTTAAGTTTTGCAGGAAGAAATATGAAAATGAAATAAAAAAAATATGAAAAAGCAAAAAAAAAAAAAAAACTGCAATTTAGCAGCAAATTGTTTTGAACGCTAATTTTAATTTACTTATGCTTTTTGTTTTTGTTGTTGTTTCAATATTTTTGTTTAGTAATTTTTGCGATTACTAAAGATTTGATTTTTGTTGTTGTTGTTGTTGTTGTTTTTGCTATTTGTAATTGTTATTGGCTCTGCAATATTGAGGTTTGCAATTGTTTAGCAAAAAAAACATTTTTTTCAGCTTTAATTTTTTTTCAATTTGAATTTTATTTACTTATTATTTTTTATACCCTACACTACCACAAGTGGAGAAGAGGGTATATTTACTTTATCACTCCGTGATCCATCCATCTGTCTGCCTGTCTGCTGTCTGTCGGTATGTCTTTTGTTGGCACGTTTACATCCGCAACAAATAAAAGGTCGGTCAAACCCAACTATTGTTGCTTGAAAATGACAGCTACGAAAATTTATGAATGACCCTCGTATAATTTAAGTGTGAAATACATTAATATGATACTAACATTTCTATAAAATTTATGCGTTTTAAAATGAATTGTAGATTGTATTCATCTTAATTTGACCAGTTGTTATTAAAATACCAACGTTAATGAGAGATTAAGTCCTTTCAAGTGATATTTGAAGAGGGTTTGTTTAGGACCTATGAGAAGTAATGAAAGTAATTTAATTTTATGACCTTAAAATCCGATTAAGGAGCACATTTATATGGGAGCAATAGGCATTGTCCTTGAGCCATAAAATAAAGCGAAGCAATTGCGACCTGTACACAACGCTTTTAAATAACGTTTATATGGTTGGCCAATCGGACAGACAGATGGAAGGAACATCATTAAATCGACTCAGAAAGTGATTCCGTATACTTAAAAGTGGCGTTACACTAATTTGTCTGTGTTTTACAAATGCATAATACCCCAACCACCTACCGTGAATGATGTAGCTCAATGAAATTTGGCCTGAAGATTCCTAATTAAAATCAGGAAAATCGGTTTATTATAAAAAAGATATAGACCGATATCTGAGGCAACCTATAATTTCAGGCAAAGAACTTTCATAGAATTGTCAAATTAGAATGAAATTTTGTCATAATATTAAGTTGTATACGCTTCATCATCCTTCCAAAAATTCTCAAAATCGGTTCAGTATATAAAAAAGTTATACGCAAAAATATAACTAGTTTTATGATTCATTAAGTGTTCCCGTATTCCATACTGGAACGTATTCCATACTGTGTGACTGTATATGTCGAAAATATATTATTTTTACTTCAGACGAATACGTGGTAAAGGGTATTGAAGAGTCGGCATAGCCGAATATATCATTCTTACTTTTTTTGTTTTATTTTTGTTGTATTTTATTTGTATTATTTTTGCTATAAAATGTAATAATTAGACTACTGTTCGATAGTTTAAATGTAAATGGATTTTTTTTGTAAAATTATTTAGTCTGGCAAAATGGCAACTTAAACGATGATGAAATAAAGTGTGGGTCTCTTAAGTGAAAAATAACCAAATTTATCAAAGAGAATTTTTGTTGATTCAAATTTAAAAATATGTTTTGATGAAATATTGGTTCTTTATGTTGTCCGGCTTAGAAGTCGTCAGTTTAATTAATAAAAATTTATTTATTAAATAATTTATAAAAGTAAAGCACATATACTGATGCACATTACTATAAATGCATTTCATTTCTTTCTATATTCTCATAGGTGGTTGGGATATTATGCGTTTGTGCAAAAATTGTTACGACAGAAAAAATTGTGACTTTTAAAACTGGTTATGATTTAATACAAATTTCTATATTCTAAACGATGTGCTTAATTATACGAGGATCATTTTTTTATAGGTCTCAAACAACCCCTCTTCTAAATATCATTTAAAGAGTTAAAATCTCACGTTGGTATTGGTATATGAATTAGTCAAATCAAGACAAATAAAAGCAAAAATCGATATGAGAAAATTTGCGAGGGTCGGTCATTAATTCTGGCAGCTCCCTACTAAACCCACAGGAATGTTAGTACAATAAAAATGTACAACATTTTTAAATATAAATAAAAAAATCCTTTATACGAGGGTGTTTCATTAATTTTTGATAACCACCACTTATAATCTACAATATGGTATACGGTATTAAATAGTCGAGCTTGACCTGATGTGACTAAATTTGGAAGGTTGACGATTACGTTCCTGATTAAATATAAACTTGTACGCCTCCAAATCAGCTCGGAAATTCAAGCAGCAGATTTTTTTGAAAAATTAATTTTGAAACAGCAATGAGTTCGCCGATTATAATTCTAATTTTTTTTATTTACAAAACTAAAAATTAAGAAAAAAATTTATTGCACAATAAAAATTTAATTTTATTGCTAAAAAATACATAATTATTTAAATATTTCATTAATTGACTTAAAATCAATACGCAAATGAAAACAAAACTAATTATTTTTCGATTTTAATTACATCTTAACGCAATAAAAATCACAAAACAAAAGATTTAAGCAACAAACTTTTTCACAAATCAAAAAACGAAAAACATCCATAAAAACATGTAAATAATTATGAAAGTAAAAGTCTTTTCATCTTAATTTTAATTATTAAAAAAATATTTGAATTTCCACATTTTGAAAATATTTAACGGTTTTTTATGTCATCACAAGCAACAACAACTCAATTTGTTGAATTTTACATTTCATTGTTTTACAGTTTTCCATTTAACCTCTAATTTGTGTTATTTACAACAAAAACCTAAACTTAACTCTTAATTGTCACTTTTTAACGTTGAAATGAATTTTTCACCTTTCACTCTTTTTTTTTTATACAAAAAGGTGCTGTTTTTTTGTAAGATCTTTTTATGATATTTTTTTTTCTTCTTAGGAAACATTCATAACAGAGATTTTATGGTTTTAATTAAAACCTTTAAACTCATTGTTATGGCTGTTAACTTGGTTTACAGTCTGTCATAATCGTTTTAAATGTAATAAACAATGTTTTTGTTTCGACTTACATACATATATCCATGACTTTGTAATTTCATTTCATTTCATTTCATTTAATGTGTGTGTGTGTTTGTAATTTAATGTATATAATCATGTAATTTACGTTTAGTTGTTTCATTCATTTAATGCGTCTGGTCTTTATGAACCAAACAGTAACCCAGCCAACACGGTTTATTAGTTTTAATTTTAATTATCTGAATGCCACAATTTGTAATTCGATGAAAACTGATTTTCTGACTTCTAGAAAAAATACATATAAAATGTAAAATATGTTTTTGTTGTTTGCATCATATTTTACAAATATTTATCTAAACATGTAAGTTAATTACATATATATGTGTGTGTGTACGTGTATTTTAAATTTAATGTTTATTTTTATTTTTTTCCAATAAAGTTGAATGTAGTTGACCTTGTCTCTCTTTTTTTTCTTCTTATTTTTCATTGTGTTTTAGTTATTTCTTCTCTTTTTTATTGTAACATAATCGCATGCTGAGATTCCACATATTTGCCAGGCATTCGGTTAAAAATAAGAAAAAAATATGTAAAGCAAAAATTTCATTAAATAACATTCATTACGTTTAAAGATAAAATTTAAGTGTTCTAACGCAATTAGTTCTTTAAATATGGTCATTTTTACAATTCTTAGACAAATTTTGAAATTTATTGTTAATTATGACAATTTTTAATATTAGAAATTTATTGATTGACCGCTACAATAAATTCAATAATAAAATGCCTTTATTTGGGCATCATTTTTCTCCTTAAATCAAAATCTAAGTCGATTTAGCTATGTCCGTCTGTCTGTTGTTGGCACGGTTACATCCACATTAATTGACAGAGCTCAATGAAATTTGTCCTGAGTGTTTCTTGTAGTTCTGAGAAATTTTTATTTAAAACCAACAAAATTGGTTCAGATATTAAGAGATATATACCGATATCTGAGACATATCAAAGAATTTTTATAAAATTATCTATTTTATATCAACAAATTAGAATAAAATATGCAATAATCTCTTGTTTGTCTGTCTGTTTGTTTGTTTGGGACTACCGGACCGATTTTGAAATTTTCACAGAATGATCTCTATGCATTCGAAAGTAACATTTCGAAAGAACTAGGGAGAGAGGTACCCCCATGCAAAGCAAAAATTGATTATCAAATATCAAAAGAACCACTTCATAGAAAATTTTTAACTTTAATTTCAAACACTTCTTCAAGAAACTGTGTTACTGGACAAAATGTAGAATGCATAGGACCATACAAAGAGAAAATATTGATCATCTAGTATCTAAGAACCACTTTATCGATTACATTTAAATTGTCCCAATAATATTTTCAAGGAACTTTTTTACGAGGCAAACTTTGAGACGGATAGGATCAGGGGAAGAAGTAGCCCTCATGCACAGCAAATATTGATCATTGGATATTTAAAGAACTATAACAGCGAGGATTCTCAAATTTAGTCCAATAATTTTTTAAGGAACTTTTTATGAGAACAACAATTTTTTAAGTAAGAGAATGAAGGGCGAATAGGATCATAAGGAGAGGTTAGAAGCATTGGCGGTTGGTCCCAATATAATTTTTGGTATACTTTTTAAGGACGGCAAAGCGTTTTGTAGTAAAGCGATAGTGACGAAATTTAAAAGTGTTTATGACGAAATTTGTAAACTTTTGGTTTTTCAGAAATAAATATTTTCATTGCACAGTGGTACCAATATGCTTTATTGGATATAATTCTGTTATTTTGGAACAACTGAATATTTTTAAACGAAATTTCATACGGACATTTTTTACTATATTTTCAAATTGATTTGAAAAAGAAATGTTCGTAGTGGGTCCTGTGGTCGGATAGCAGATATTCACATATATATAGCACTTCTAAGATATATAGAGCACTAAGGTTTACAAATTGCTTGGATTTTAGACAAAATTCTAAATAATTTTTATGAAAGAATAATTTTTGTAGATGGATTCAATTATTTTGAAATAGAAATTTGGAAAAAATGTATTTCTTGGTAAACTTAACCTCAACATCAACTATTTTCTTCTGTACTATACACTGGTATATATTTCTATGAATGCACATAAATCATTTTAAAGAATTAGAAAAAAAATAATAAGAAAATATTAAGATTGAAAATAATATTTTAATTGTTAATTATTAATTAAACTTGATTTCAGTATTAAACTGCCACTTTTAATGGTATTTTCCTATAAACGCACTTAAATTTATCAATATTTTTAGCATTATTAATAATGGATGAATGATCCTTTATTGTGGATCAAAAATACAGTCTGACATTAATTTCACTAACTTTTTTTGAAAACTAGAATCTTGCTTTATCTAAGTTTTTTTTAGTTTTAGATCTCTTAAAGTCATTATGCTTTGGTTTTAAGCATTATTTGAATAAATATTACAGGCCACATACTCCACAAGTTCTCCATTGAGCTTTGATTATCTTGCTGGAATATGCAATATTCGTCCTTTATTCATCATTCCTAAAAGCGAGAAGAGCATTTTCCAGTAATACATTATAAATCATGCTATTCATTTGAGCATAACTGCAGAAAAATTTTGTCCATTTCATGTATTTTCGTGGCTTTTTTGATTAAATGTGAGCGAAATATTGTGTAGAATTTAGTTTGCTACGGGTTGTTTCTTGTTTTATAAGATTTACCAGTATTTTTGTCAATTTCGTATTTCCTATGGAAGAATTCCCAAGACCATAAATCTGTCCTCTTTAAAATTTACGCTTCATACTTTCTGAAAGTTTAATATTACAAGTAAATTTTCTATTGGTTATGAAAAAAATTTAATTGAATCTTTTTTTAATCGGAGAGAAAAGTTCTCGTGAGCATCTTTAAACCTTTATGAAATGTATCAATTAAATCATGTCATTAAAATCAGAAATTAAAAATATTTATTTTGGACATTTTTTTTTAAATTAATTATCATGTAAAAAGTATATATGAAAAAATTTTGTGCATTTATATGAATAAGCTTCAGTGTATAGCTGGTCGAAGATAGAGCTTTGCTTATTTGATCACACTCTTTAATATAATGTTTTAACTCTAATAATAATTTCAATATTTCCGTTAAATTTTCAAAAAATTTTCTATACTCAATTTTATCAAATTCTAATATTTAAATATAAATTATGAGAAATTTCATTTCGTTATCGTTTTGCAACCACTGTGTTTTTTCAAATGTTAAAGTTCATTTCTTAAGTCTTTTGTTTTCTTAGATAATAATAATTACGCTGCTTTTTGCAAGTACTTCCGTCATACGGTGTCTATACTTAAATCATTAATTATGAGAAAAACAACAAAAACAAAACACAATTATAAACGAATAAAACACGTTTAAAGTTCATCATCAGTTAAGTAAAAATTAAAAAAAATTTAACTGATAAAGCAAAATTCCTCAACAATAAATCTCAAAATTTATTTGATTTTATTTAACTAATAAATTATTGAAATTAATCACAATTGAAATTAATATCACATTTAATATTTTTCTTCAAAATAAAATTCTTTCCCCATAAATTAATAATCACATTCGGATTTGATTTAATTTTTATTAATAGAAAAATAAAATAAAATAAAAATTCTTTAATAATTTTGCATGACACAACTTTATTAACCATTTATGTAGAAACAAAATTATGTCATGCATTTAAGTTATTTTTTGTTATCAACACAAATAAATTATGACTTTAGAATTTTAGATTTTTTTTTTTATAAATTGCAAGACAATTTTTGCACTTGTCGTTTAATTCTCGCTGATTTGTTGTTATTTATGAATTCACAACAGAAATCAATTTAATTTACAAAATTGGCTTGAGGTTTTTTTATTTCACTTTATTTTATAGATTTTGTATTTCTCTAGAACAAAGTCATGATTTTTGTTTTGTGATGAAGCGGTGAGAGGGGGCATATTAAGTTTGTTATTCCGTATGTAACACTAGAATCAAATCATAATCTATGTCTGTCTATATGTCTGTTTGAGGCATGTTCATATACACAATAATTGACAAAGCTCACAAGATTGTGGTCTGAGTATTTGCTATAGTTCTGAAAAGTTTCCTATTTAAAACCAGAACAATCGATTCAGTAGTTTAAAGGATATAGGACCAATATGTGAAGCAACCTCCAAGTTCAAGCAAATAATTTTAGTGAAATTATCAATAATAAATCGACAAATTTTGTCACAACATTAAGCTGCATTTGCTTCATAAACATTCCATAAATTATCAAATCGGTTCAGTAGAAAAAATGTTATAGACCAAAGTAGTTTATACTTTTATGACGCATTAAGTGTTGCTGTGTATATTAAAGAAAAACTTTAACTTATTGTATTCGTTCGTATGTGTATGTGTGAGTGTGTATATACGAAACATAACGTATTTACTTGACACGCATTTAAGGTGGAGGGTATTGAAGATTCGGCATAGCCGATTATATAGCGTTCTAAGTTGTCTTTATTTCAGTTTTCTGCATTTTTTATTTCTTTTGCTTTCAACTTCTTACACAATTCTTATGTAAGAAAATTTATTATTTATTTATCATAAGATTTTTTATTGTTTTATTATTTATTTTTTTGAATTAATTTTACAAAAGAAAATATTTTAAGAATGTTGTTTCATTAAGAAAATTATTTTTTAATTTATTTAATAAGTTTAATTTATATTTATTTTTTAAATTGTCAGTTTTTTAAAAAGTTTTAACTTTTTTATAGTTATTTTACTTAATAATTAAGTTTGTAATGTTTAAGTGTTATTTAATGTTTTTTCAATGTTATGAAAAATAAATACTCGATGTAATTAATATGGGAGGATTTTATAATGACCTTAACTCATTATTGGGTTTAATTAATGCAACTTAAAGATAAATAATTTGTATAAATAAAATAAGAAATAA